>JAAIXJ010001764.1:306711-378170 GCA_013403705.1 Heliconius hermathena | reverse complement strand
ATATATATATATATATATATATATATATATATATATATATTTATTTAAGTGTTTAATGTTTTTTTTAATAGCAAGCAATGCTAACAGCTACTCACTCGATTATATATATCGATTATATATACTCGATTGTATTGATATATAATATAGTACACTCGATTAATATAGTAAATTCAACATTGTTTAGTTTAATCTTTTAAACCTGTAGCATATTTCTATACAAGCTGTAACTTATTTCAGGTATTGCAAAAGTATTTGTTTTATGGTATAAAAACAAAGTATTCGGAGAGTTAATTGAAGAACTCAGTGGAATATGGCCGATGCCACCTCTCGACGAAGATGCGCTTGGAATTAAGGAAAAAAGTTTAACTGCTTTGCGCATTAGCCATCGCTGTAAACTTTATTTAACTATATTTCTATATTTTATAGAGGCCCAGGGGCATAAGCGTGTGTGACTGTAAACGCGACTGATGTGGGTTCGATCCCCACTGGACCCATTTCTTCGCTCTGGTGTCAAGGCAAAGTGTGGTGTTGAGTTCCGCCACTCAACACGCAATGCCTCCAGAATTCAGCGGAAAATGGGGAACGGAGTGTCTTAACAATAGGTTCTCTCTGCCTACATTGCTGTGTGCGGGATACAGCGTGAAGCTGTGTTTTTTTTAACATTCTAAAATTATACAATACACATATGTTAATTATAAAAAAAATGTTTTAGGGTATTTTTCTGTGAATGTTTTGGGTGTATGGTTCTACAATTTGACGCCAATAATTGTTTATTTCTACCGAGTATGGCAGGGTCAGGACGCTCAGGTCGGGTTCGTGTGGGTGTCTTGGTATCCCTTTGACAAACACCAACCATTTGCGCACGTCGCAGTTTACCTGTTTGAAATTTTCGCTGGTAAGAAGGATATTATATTTTCTTTTTGTTTTATTTTCATATCGCTTGCATTTTTAAATGAACAAATAGTCAGGTAATTTTTTAGTACATGTTGTAGTTGAACAAATAGTCAGGTAGTTTTTTAGTACATGTGAAATTTTGTAAGCAAAATTTGACCGACTTCTCAGAATTCGATTGAACTAAATTTTGGATTACCACTTCAGTTCTGATAATGAAATTTACATATAATGAATATTGTTGTTAATTCAAAATGGCCACCACACCATAAAGACGTATTTAGAATTGTTATATGACCCGCCAATTATAGGTAGTAAAACACCATGAAAAAAATATCTAAAGACTGGGTCCACTACCCAGCCAGCGGGAATATGGCCAAAGGGACTTCTGAACTAAAAAAGGTAGAAAGGTCGTCTTTGGACTTGTTTAATATGTCTTGGCTGGCACTCTGGTGCTAAATTGATAAATAAATAAATGATATCTACTAAATCCTCAGGGTGGAACCGGAAGGTAAAGGGTAAAGGGACTTCTGCCAATACAAGTTTGTTTGGGCTTATATGATTTGTCTTAGCGAAAGTTTAAATTAAAATTTAACTAGAAAAACATTTCGCAGTAATGATGCATTAATAAATAAGAGATTATTAAGAGAAAACTATAAAAATAAAAAATATATTAAAAAGAAAACATTTTTTAAAACAAGCTTTTTTTGAAAAATTCCGTTTTATTAAAAATTTAAATAGTAATTGCAAAACCTTGAAGCGCATAAATAAATAAAACAAATAATTAAATTCATTAAAATCATATTTTTTTATTAACTTCGGTATAAATATTACAAGATAATCTGTCAAATATCGGATTTTCTCCTCACCGCCTTATCTCTTCTCTATCTCTAAAAATATACACATAGACAGTAAAAATATTTTGTCTGTACATTTAGTAATTTTGACTGAAATGGGTAGAGGGACACTTAAAAAGAATAATAGAAAGCAAACATTTTTTTTTATTTCTTGTCTGTCTGTCTGTCGATATGTATGTCCACATTTTTCTTTGAAAGTACTGAACTGATTTACTTAAAAGTTTCACCAATTACTTTGTTTTAACTCAACTTAACTACTAAAGTTTGGTTCATCAAAATCGGTTCATTAAAAAAAAAGTTATCGTCATTTGAATGAACTCAAGGCATTAGTTTGCCTGCGAATGTTATATAGCAATCGCGCTGGTAAGATTCCTGGCTAGAGAATGACATTCGAAATGTCTTGGTTATATGACTGTTAATAAAAATATATATTTTTGAAGCGCTATTATATAATATTTTATACAATAAAGTAAGCAAAATTGAATTGTTAGTGGATATTACCTTCATAAATCATAACAGTTAAGTTTAAGTCGTAATTAATTCAACACAGAGATAAGGAACGATTTGATCTTGAAAGAAATATCAAGTAAATACTAAGATTTTAGGTTTGTTCGTTCGTTTTAAATAAATCTATAAAAAAATGCCTAAAAACATCCTTTCTACGTGTACTAACTGTAATAACTACATATTTACCAATTGTACATTTAGCTAATAATATATGAAACTAATTTAAAAACTGTATAGGAGTTAATATGGAATTATTACAGTTATTTTACAAAGCATATTATAAATCATTACTCAAAAAGAACGTAATGTTACAAAATTATATACGTATAATAAATAATTAGCTTTATATATATTTTATAAATCAAATATCAACATTGGTCGTATTTTTTAGTTCGAAACAATCAAAAATTCTTATAGAAATTACGAGAATGTCGTAAAAAAATAATATTAGAATATTACAGATTGAAGTAATAAAAAATCATATTAGAAGTCATTTTAGTTGTCAATCAATCTGTCAATTCAATCAATTCTGCTTATTAAATCAATAATCATGTAGTTTAAGCGGACGAAGCCGCTGGAGAGCCGCTAGTATAAGATATATTGTCCTTGATATCTTAAAAGAAATTGGAAAGTACATATAAACATGTTTTTAATATCAAATTTAAATTTTAGTTTTAATAATCACGCCGTCCACTTTCAAGGACGACGCGACGATTAAATATAATATAATGAAAGTATACATTTAATTATATTGACATGCAACTTAGAATGAAAGTAGATAATGATACGAGAAAGAGTCTTCTTTATAAATAATTATTAAATTCACGCAAGCGCAAGTACTCGTATGTGCTAAACGCAAATTATAATATAATATACATATAGGCCAGTCGTAGCGCAGCGGCACGAAATGTGACAGTAAAACCGAGTGGATGTGGGTTCGATCCCCACTCGAGGAGATGAAATATTTACTTAAATTTATATTTCCATTTCTTCGCTCTGGTGTCGGGGTTTAACGCGGTGTTGAGTTCTGCCACTCAACACGCAATGCCTCCAGAATTCGGCAGAAAGTGGGTAACGGAGTGTCTTAACACTGGGTTCCCTCTGTCTACCCTGCTGTGTGCGGGATACAGCGTGAAGCTGATATATACATATATATTATATTGATTATTCGGTCAGTAGTTTCAAGAACATGGCCCGGAGCCTTTTTGTATATCTATTATTTTGTGATGAACTCAAAACAAATATCATTTAGCTGTCTGTAATTTGGATCACATGGAATAGTGGTTATTTTAAAATGATCATTTAATTCTGTATTGTTTCGTAGTATTATTTAAAATGTATAATTTAAATTAGAATAAGCTGTTTTTTGTTAGGTAATGTACGTAATTAAATAAAAAAAACGAAAGTGTGAGTCGAATTCACCTGCCGAGGCTTCCGTACCAATTTCAGGATTGTAGGTCAACGGGAAGTGCAACTTATAAAAATTGACAAATTTAAGTTTGCGGGCATATGCATTCATATTATACAAAATGAAACACAAATTTGTTTCGTTTGTAATTTTTTTTATGGTTTTTTTTAATCACGCTGTATCCTGCACACAACAGGCAGAGGGATCCTAGTGTTAAATGCCTCCGTTCCCCACTTTCTGCCGAATTCTGGAGGCATTAGATACATGTTGAGTGGCAGAACTCAACGCCGCGCTTTGCCGATGAAATAACTATACATTTTCACTTTTCGGTTTTTTTATTATTTGTATTAAGTTTTTACTGTGTACCAGATTTCATAACTGTAGGTCCACGGAAAGTACCTTAAAGATTTTGATTACGCGGCAAATTTGATACAAAATGCATCAAAAACGACACATAAAATCTTTTAATTACGTTGACTTAGGAACTTGATATTTTCGGTTCTTCTAAGGACTATAGACCTGAATATTTTTTTATAAATTTCAGCTTGATATCTCCGCGTGATCTCGAGATCAGCAGAGAATTGCTAATAGACAGACGGACAGACGAACGACTAAAGTGATATAATAAAGAATTATTTTTTACATTTTGAGGTAGAGAACCCTAAAAATCAATTGAATAAGCTATCACACGTCTTAAAAGCGTATCTTATACAGTAATTATAGAACTTATGATAACGATAATAATATAAGTTAGTCCTAAAATGAGTACTCATGGCGACTCTATCACACGCAGTTAACATGAAACTTGAACAATGACCTTAAAAATATATATAGACATAAAATAACCGGGCTATTCCTTATTTAGGCGTCACTTGTGTTTGGATAATGGTGTCATCGGATCTGTTATTCTTTGGTATGGCGAGTCATATTGCTTTACTGATGCGGATTCTGCAACGGCGTCTTGAATCGCTAGCCTCTACTGAACAAACTGACGAAGAAAACTATGAGGAAATTCGCTCTAATATTAAACTACACCAAAGGCTTATAAGGTTCTTATGTAAAAATGTTTAGTTTTCACTTAAGAAATATTTTAATTGATAAACATTTAATAAAATATTTTGCATAATTTTCTTCTGAGTAATGAAAAACTTAATCAGCTTCACGCTGTATAATGCACCCAGCAGTAGGCAGTTGGAACCTAGTGCTAAGACACTCCGGTGCCCATTTTCCGCCTAATTTTTCGAGACATTGCGTGTTGAGTTGCTGACCTCAACGCCGGACTTTTGCCTTGGTGCCTGAATGAAGAAATTGAATTACTAATAAGCAATAATTCATCCCGCACACATTTTTATTTTATTTTATTTTCAATAATTCATTCCCTCGAGTTTGGATCGAACCCACAACCGTCGCGTTACAGTGACATCCTTAAGCCCCTGCGCCACGACAGCCTCTAAGATAAAATACAAACTTGTGACTATTAAAAATAGTTTGAAATTGTTTATTGCCTGTACTGATCGTCAAGTTAAAAAATTGATTCGAAATTTAATTCCAGCTATTGTAACAATTTGGAAGATGCTTTCTCCCTTTGCAATCTAATAAATATTGTAATGAGTTCTATAAACATTTGCTGCGTTGTTTTTGTAATTGTGGTAAGTATATTAATATGTGGTACGTATTATTTATATTTTTATTTGAATTTCACGCTGTATCCCGCACACAGCAGGGTAGACAGAGGGAACCCAGTGCTAAAGCACTCTGTGCCCCATAATCAGACCAATTCTGGAGATTTTGCGTGTTAAGTGACGGAACTTAACGCCGCGCTTCACCTCGACATCAGAGCGAAAAAAATATAAATTTAATTAAATAGGAAAAGTTATATTTACAGTCACACATTAGTGCCCCTGCGCCATGACTGGCCTCATTTTTATTTAAAAACATCATTTAAAATTATTAAAATGTTTGTATATTTAGATGTAGATGCCTAATTAGATGTCTAGACTATAAATGAAAATAAACATTATCTATTTTAGTTACTAGAACCGTTTATGGCTATTAGCAATAAATTGTTTCTTGGATCAGCTCTGATTCAAGTCGGAGCAATGTGCTGGTATGCGGATGACATTTTTCATGCGGTTTGTATATTATGCTTCATATGGAGGACGGTAACTTCACGAAAGTAACATTTTTATTTATCTCTCTTATCAGCTTCACGCTGTATCCCGCACACAGCAGGGTAGGCAGAGGGAACCTAGTGTTAAGACACTCCGTTCCCCACTTTCTGCCGAATTCTGGAGGCATTGCGTGTTGAGTGGCAGAATTCAACGCCGCGCTTAGCCTCGACACCAGAGCGAAGAAATGGAAATATAAATTTAAGTAAATATTTCATCTCCTCGAATGGGGATCGAACCCATAACCAGTCAATTTTACAAACACACTTCGTGCCGCTGCGCCACGACTGGCCTCAAAAAAAAGTAAAATTTAATACGTTTTTTCTCAATTCAATTATTTTTTTAAATTAAAAAAATCAAATCAGCTTCACGCTGCATCCCGCATACAGTAAGATAGGCAGAGGGGACTTAAGACACTCTGTCCCCCGCTTTCTGTCGAATTTTTCGAGGCACTGCGCGTTGAGTGGTGTAACTCAACGCCCGCTTTTGCCTTGGCGCCAGAGCGAAGAAATGAAAATATTAAGAAATAATAATCCATTTCCTCGAGTGGTGATCGAACTCACAACCGTCGCGCTACAGTCACACTCTTGGGCCGATGCGACACGACGGCCTCAATCATTTAGTTATATTTTTTAGAATGGCAATATAGCTGCTGCGGTATACAGCAGTGACTGGTATAAAATGAGTCCTCGCTGTCGACGAGCTTTACTGTTTCTCATTCTGAGGTAAGTGTTTACAAGGAATGTCTCACTTTTTTGTTCAACATATACGGTTTATACATTCTTCATGTTACTTTCGCAGGTGTCAGAAACCTATTGCGTTTACCGCAATGAAATTTACAAACATTTCCCTAGTGACTTATTCGTCGGTAAGCGATTGAGGTCTTTAATTCAAATATATATGTAATATAGCTTTTACAACTTACTCGTAAATCATTTTATTACAAGGTTAATCTGAAAACAATTTTTTTTTGACATTTTAAAACGTTACCTAGTTAGTAGTTATTTATTAACATTTTATATACAGTTTCGTAGTTTTATTAATCACTTCACCATATTTTATTAATGCTGTTGAAAATTACTTTTATGATACTTATTTTGAAAACGTATAAAAATTTGAACATAGCGGAACTCGAACCCGCGCCTCCTGGAAACCAACCAGGCGCTCTGACCACTAAGCCATACGTTCTCTTCAAGCTACGTTGAAATTTTTATACGCTTGTTACAACTTATTTATGTTGTTAGCATCTCTGTAGGGAGATTTTTACAAATTTCCGCTACCCAAACATAATTACTAAGAATTATCGTCTGGCAAGACAGAATGCTATTTATTAAATATTTTTAACATTTTTAAAGTGTTAATCCACACTTAAGAAAAAATTACTTATTTAGAAAACGTATATACGCTTGTAACAACTTATTTATGTTGTTAGCATCTCTGTAGGGAGATTTTTACAAATTTCCGCTTTGCTTACACACAACTTATTTATGCTAAGTAAAATAAGTATTTTTCTTTCCTAAGTGTGGATTAAAACTTTAAAAATGTTAAAAATACTTTTATGATGCTGTTAAAATTTCGTTTTTCAGATATTGACAAGATCTTATTCTTATTTCGCCCTACTTTACACTATGTATAGCGATAATTAATTGTGCTGTAGATTCTTTCTCTATTATTATAATTAAGTTCGTACTTAATTATAAAATTAAATCTATTATTATTATATTTGAATAGATTTTATAATTAAGTTCCAAAACACAAATATAGTACGCAAGACGTCAACAAAAAAAACTTAGTAAATTATATGTGAGTAAATGGATAAAACATGATCTTTTTTTTCTTTTACCTAAGATTTCTTAATTTTAAGTCTACAGCAAAATAATTTAAATTATTGTTGACTTATAAACAACTCAGTAAATTTAAAATTTCCTCTAATATTTTTAATTTACATAGTATTCTAAAAAAAACAATATTAAAGGTTGATTTAATCTTTTTTTTAAAACTTATCATTCTTCTTTCTCTCTGATTAACGAATTTAATTAAAATAAAGTGACAATAAATTGAACAAAATTTAAATATGTATAACTGAGCGGATAGCGGATTTTTTTCGTTTGATTATTATCATTACGCTTGACTTGATTTAACCTCCTTTTATTTAAAACTAAAAAAATACATACATAGGGAAGTAGGTATATATTATATATCTTTACATATGTAGAGTACAATCGACGAGTCGAGGTCGCTCTGACGTTAGACTTTCTGAACTTTTGTACACGAGAGAAGAATATAAAGTCAGAAAAAATGTAAAATAAAATCTGTGCAGCCACTTAAAGGGCGACCACAACTTGTTGGCCGTATACTACTATCACTACACCACATATTATCATTATCTCAACATTATATGTATTGAGGTCAGACGTGGCCCAGAGGCACAAGTGTGTGACTGTAAACGCAACTGGTTGTAGGTTCGATCCCAACTCGAGGAAATGAAATAATTATTTAAATTTATTATTTAATTTTTTTGCAATTTGTATGTATTTTAATTTGTATCGAGGCAAAACGCGGCATTCAGTCCCACCACTCAACACGCAATGCTTTCAGAATTCGGGGGGAAATGAGTAACGGAGTGTCTAAACACTAGGTCCTTTCTGCCTACCCTGCTGTGTGCGGGATATAGCGTGCTTACCTACAGAAAATACTAAATGACTAATTAATGCGCGTGCGTCATTTTAAAATATGGCGCATTATTAAAGCTTACATTGGGAAAAAAATTGTAATAATCTTTCTTTTTTTTTCTAAAAACGCATCTCAAGCAGACATTCTAGCTGTAATAAAATAATATCACATTTGTTATTCTTGCACTGACCGTAACGCAACTACAAAAATTTAACTAAGCGTGACAGGTCATAAGTTACTTTTTAAATAGAATACTAAAAATGTATGTCTGAGATAAACGTGTGAGACGACTTTAAATGTTGGCATGCATTTCCTCTGTTTATAAGTAACTACTTTATGAAATAATATAATATAATTATAAATATAATTTTGATGCATCTCTCGATAAATATTTAAAAATAAATAAATAAATCAGCTTCACGCTGTATGCCGCACCCAGCAGGGTAGGCAGAGGGAACCTAGTGTTAAGACACTCCGTTCCCACTTTCTGCAGAATTCTGGAGGCATTGCGTGTTGAGTGGCAGGACTGAACGCCGCGCTTTACCTCGACACCAGAGCGAAGAAATGGAAATATAAATTAACGTAAATATTTCATCTCCTCTAGTCCCCACTAGAATCGAACCCACAACCAGTCGGTTTTACAGTCACACTTTGTGCCACTATGCCAGGACTGGCCTCAATACGATAAATATTTTTTTTAAATATTTCGATAATTGGAAAAAAAATTAAGCTTTGACTTCTATATTTAAAATTCCAAACGTAATTTAAACTTTAAATGTCGTACTGTAAGGTTTTATTTCTCAGTAAACTTTTGAAAGTCTTGTAACAAAAAGTAACTTTAATTTTATCCTATTATAAAGTAATGTTACGTGCGACCAAAATGAAAATGCGAGAGAATATATTTTGCTTGTTAGGCCTCAGGCAAAAGCTTTTCGCAGAAGTCACCAAACAGATAAAACAAATAAAAATTTCCTTTTTGACAACCACCACTTAAAGAATCAGTCAAAATTAAGATAAAAATAATCATTTTGACTAATAGTTAGGATGAATATAATTTTAAAAAATGATATTAAGAAAAATAAAAAAAAATGATAGCAGGAGTTCAACAGAAAAATATTGTATTCTTTTTTAGCTTCACGCTGTATTCTGTACATATCAGAGTAGGCACAGGGAACTTGGGAACCGAGTGTAAAAACACTCCGTTCCCATTAAGACACATTCGTCCCCCATTTTCCGCCGAATACTGGAGGCATTGCGTGTTGAGTGACACAATTCAACTTTGCGTTTTACCTCGACATCAAAACGAAGAAATAAAAATTTTAAAAACAATAATTGATTTCATCGAGTAGAAATCGAACTCACAATCTGTCGCGTTTACAAACACACGCTAGTGCCCCTGCGCCACGACTGGCCTCAATATATACGATAAATTCCCACTTTCTGCCGAATTCTGGAGGCATTGCGTGTTGAGTGGCAGAGCTCAACGCCGCGCTTTGCCTCGACACCAGAGCGAAGAAATGGAAATATAAATTTAAGTAAATATTTCAACTCTTCGTGTGAGGATCGAACCCACAACCAGTCACACTTTTTACCAGGTTTTACAGTCACACTTTTGTGCCACTGCGCTACGACTGGCCTCTAAACTTGAATATTTTATAAACTTGAATGTTTTATATTATTATTTAAGCGACCCAGCCTGCAAGCAGGTAACTATCTGTATGACGTGACTAAAAAATCAAGCATTTTTTTTTCAACCGATGAATTCGCGCTGTGATGATAACTCGCGCTATTCGCCCTCACTTTCTCGTTTTGGGTCACTACTTCATGTGTCATTAAACGGTAACGAAACTTTAGACTCACAGATATGTAGAACTTTCACATTTCGGTTTTAAATAACAATAGTACTTAAAATTCCTTTATTATCATTTCATTTCGATTAATTTTATTGGAATGTTAAGCAATACGATTCTTAGAACTTGTTGTTGGAAAGCAATTACAGAATTTTATCAATTTTTTTACGGTTGCCGCCAGTAGCTTCGTTTATAGCCCTTCTCATATTATACTTCCATTTACCTACTACTCGTTGTCATTTAAACTTGTAGCAGTTAGGACACGAGAATCTAGTTTCAAGACACTCCTTTTTTTCCACTTTCCTCCGAATTCCATAAATTGTTTTAGTTTCATGCTGTATCCCGCATACTGCAGGGTAAGCAGAGGGAACCTAGTGTTGAGACACCCCGGTCCTCATTTTCTGCCGAATTCTGGAGGCATTGCTTGCTCAAAGACGGAACTCAACGCCGCGCTTAGCCTCGAGACCAGAGCGAAAAAGAGGAAGAGGAAATGTTAAAATATTTGACTTGATAGGGAATCAATCATACCCACAACCTGTCGCGTCACACGCTTGTTCCACTGCGCCACGATTGACCGGACGGCACTGACTGACAACATTGTACGTGGAGTGGCGAAAATCAACGCCGCGGTTAATATTTCTCAAACAGAGAAATGAAAACCGGAAACCAGTATTCTGGAGACATTGTGTGTTGAGTGGCGGAACTCAACGCCGCAACAGAGCAATGAAATTAAAATAAATATTTCATTTTCTCGAATGGGGATGCTGGCGCCCAACAAGTACTAGTTTCATTCAAATCCGCAACCCGATCCGAAAACAGACGGACAAAAAAAAATGTATATAAGTCTAAAATATTTTTTTATCGTTTAAATATATACTGCATACTACTCGTATATATACTGCATTTTAAAACTTTCGTTTATTGTTCCGTAAATAAATAGATCGTGTAGAGTTCCTGCCATACAAAAACCTTGCAATCACAAGAATTTTGGAACCGGCGCTAGGACACCAAGGTGTAATTATGTCTTCTCAGTAACCATGATGCTGTCCCGGTAAGCTTCATCTGCATAGGGTGTATAGGTGGACACTAATGATGTTTCGTTCCGGTGACGTGTTCCCGGAACACAAAACGCTAGATGACTGTTCCGGAATAATTCCGACTGACGAACTGCAACTGTTCCGAAACAGGAATGAGTCATCAGGAAGTTCCGAAACAATAATATTCTGACTGCTTATTTAGTGGCACACGCGTTCTCTGTTCCTAAGCCGTTCCACTAATTCCGACATTTAAAATTTTAAAGTTTTAAGCCGTTCCGTTCCGAACACTTGTTTATTTTCAATGATATTAACTCTTTAAATTGTTGTTCCGTGTTCCTGTCTCCTTTCGTGTTTTTATATTTTTTCTGAGTCTGTAGACTTAAGGGTAAAAATATAGTTTTAATAGGTTCAGTGATCAAAATAACAATTCAGTTTATTTACTTTAATATATTAGGACCTTGAATAAGTTGCTGCTGTTTTTTGAAAGATGGCGTTGCGGCACTCTGTGCACGGAATTTATGAGCTGCTTAAACGTAATGAAACTATCACGGGANGAGTCGTTTTTCCGACAGGGGAATCAATTGCTACCAGAGAGATGGGAGAAAGTGGTCTCTAATGATGGACAATACTTTGAGTAATGTCATTGTAAGCATTATATTTTAAATTAATTTTTTTTAAACAACAAAAAAACAACGATAACTTATTCAAGCACCTAATAATTTATTGAAGGCCCTATTTTTAATTATTATTAAGATTTTTTAAGATTTTTTTTATTCTCTTATATTAATTGTTTTTTTTTTTATTCCATTATTTCTTATGTATATTTTTACTTATGTATATTTAACCAGTGACTGCAACCGTATGATCTAATGGAAATATATAAAAGTTGTGTATAACACATTCTACGATGGCGGTAACTCTGAACGCAAATGCAGGCCTTACATTGAAACTAGTAACGTAAAGTAATATAATAACCCTCCTCGATAAATGGATTGGAAAGCTTTTTATCTATGCAAGCTAGTAGCTTCGGGAATTAAAGCATTTCGTAATATTAGTATCGTGAAGAGGTAATTAGGTAGGTATTATAAGAATTAAATAAGCGCCTCGACCTCCCGCTCGCCCCCCGCCCCCCTGAGACCTGCTCGTCGTCAACCGGGGAGGGCGCAGACTGCGTGTTTTAGAAATGACTACTAAAATCATATAAATTTAGTTTTGTTGTTAGTCCAATATGGCCGCCGTAACAAAATGGCGGCGTATATTTTTTAAAACAACCATCCAATATGGATACAAAATAGAATGACTTAATTTGTAGAAAACAATACATTAAAAAAACTTTCTTGGATTTACCAAGATGGCCGCAAGTACAAAATAGCGGATTAGGTGCATATTTTTGTTCAACCAAACCAATATGAGTATCAAATGTAAGGGAGACGGATTTTACTTCATTTAATACTTTAGTACTAGTAACCTAATGATGCAGCTCGAAGATGGCCACAGGAACTCAGTAATTAAGTGATACCATCGAATTTGAGCTCGTATGTTGCGTCTTAACGAGTACTTTGGTACCAGATGGTCACCAGAATCATATGATGGAGCTGGAAAATGGCCATAGGAACTCGGTAATTTAAAGACGCTACTCCATCAAGTGTGGGCTTGTATGATTCGTCCTAACGAGAAATTTAGTGCTAGATGGTAACCAGGGTCCAATGATGGAGCTGAAGAGTCCATAAGAACTCGGTAATTAAACGACATAATTCCATCGTATTTAGGCTTGTATGATTCATCTTAACGAGTACTTTGGTGCTAAATGGTAACCAGAGTCTAATGATGGAGGTTGATTATGTGAAAACACATATCAAAAGAAAGCAAGAAAGCAACTTAAAAAGGAAAGAAAAGGTTCCGTTTTTACCCTTTGAGATACAGAACCCAAAAAAAGGTAAGGTACCTGGCCCATGTAAGGCCCACCTTATTTGATTCTAAGTATAATAAACAACCTATGAGTGTTGAAGTAAAACAAAAGTGTTTATTCAATCATTTATTCAATAGTCAACATATAAATCACAGTTTTGTTTCAAACAACAATGTTAACTATTAAATATAAGCTCTTTTTAAAAAAGTGACTTCTGGGCCTTATTTAAACCACTGTTCCTTAATAAGGCCATACCTGGGCCTTCTTAGGATATATGAAAGAATTACGTTATCATTGATATTCAATACTCCAGATGACAGTGTTGTCTGTCTTAGTTTTCCAATTTCAGAAACAAACCACAACTATTAAAAAACCTATACTTTAAATTAAATAAAATAGGAACTTCTTAGTAACAGTAATTAAGTAATAGGAATTAGTCTTGGCATTTACTAAACTATAATAAACTCTTCAGTAATTGCTCTTAAGATCCTAACATTTTTTTAAATTAATTTTTCTTAATGCATGCTACAGGGCATTCGAAAAACTCATCATTTGAATCAAGGCCAACACACATCTCGTGGTACCAGACACCACATTATCTACATTGCCTTATGTGCAACATTTTATCTTCTTTGCAAGCATGACAATACCAAGTTTCAGCTAATGACTACTGCTTCTTTCTAGTCACTCCAGATTTCTGACCTCTATCTTTGATGGTCTTTGGCCTTCCTTTTGGCTGCGTAGAAGGCGTGCTTTCATTTTTTATTGCAAATAAATCTTTTGTTACTTGTTACCCCTTATAATTTAATGCTTTCTTTCGTGGGGCAGCTGGGTTAATATTAAGGATTTTTGGTGTCGGAGTGAGTATTTGAAAACTTGTTCGCTCTTGAATTGCTGGCTTGATCTATTAAAGGATCGACAGCAGGAGTTCCTGCATGAAAAGGCAGCATTGGATTGTGGTTTTCATTATTGAAATCAAAAGCTCCCTTACTTAGTTGGCTTGGGGTAGGAGTAGTAGCACCAGTTCTTAATGACAATAAATGTATTCAATTTTTGGGCCCTTGCTGGGTTCATCATGTGGGATTTTCGCCGAACTAGTTGAAGATGCTGTTTTAGAAATAAATTAAGCCATTTTCTTCCAGCTGTAAAGCAGCTAAAGCGATTAAGTATGTTTTTTTTTTGGTACAAAAAACGTATGCTTGCTTTCGAACAAGTTTAGGTGTTAGGGGCATTCTCAATTCAGCCAAGCGTATTATTTTACCCACTAAATCTTTTTCTTGTTCTGACGTTAAGATGGCCGATCGACCTAATTTCCTTTCCAATGAACCAGTCTTTAAGTGATTCCTTAATGTTCTTCGTGGAATGTTATATCTTCTAGCAGCTTCTCTTTGGGAAAGAATTTTCCGTTCTACAGCCATCACAGCACAAGTGATCTGGTTCTCTGTTCTCTGGAGGTTGAAATATGAAAATAAAACAACCTTTAATATTACATAGTAATAATAAGGCCCAGGTCGATTCCTAGTGGGCTTTACTAGGTTACTATAGTAGCCTCGTACAAAAAAAATAATAAAAAAATATAGTAATCAATTTTATTGTCAAATTTTTAAAATAACATGAATAAACAGCTAATAAACCACTATATATAATTAAAACAAAAATTAACTAAGTAATATTGAAAACACGTTTTTGTACGTCGAAATTTAATAAGGACGTACGTAGGAGCGTTCGCGCTGCCTTCTATGGACTACAAGTTCCAACAGGTTCGCCACAGCACGGCGGTTGCTATGGATACGGCGGCCATTCAAGATAAGACACTCGACGACGAGAGCTCAATCCGCTTAACTTTATAGTTTTGGATATTTAAAATATGGGCCTTATTAGGCACTGGGCCTTACATAGGTCACCTACCTTAGTCGGATCCGGAACGAATCCTGATTTTTGCCGGAACGTAACATCACTAGTGGTGACTACCCAAATAAGCTGGTTATATATGAGGCATCCTTAAGCTGGAACCAATTTTTCACGCATACTAGATGATAGATAGATGAACATCACCTGGAGACGCTGCATCATTTTGTTATGGTTGAAAATTGCCCTTTTTTATTCTTTACTTGATACTTTTTAAAATGCATGTTATATTCAAGATATGTTTTATGGAGTAATAATAAGTGTAATAATTTTTTATTAAATCTATTTAAATTTTCTTTTTTGTCTTATTAATATGAAAATATTATTTAAGTTAAGGATGTGAATATGAGAAATATGTTATTTTAAAATTAAAATTAAATCAGCTTCACGCTGTATCCCGCACACAGCAGGGTAGGAAGAGGGAATCTAGTGTTAAGACACTCTGTTCCACAATTTCCGCCGCATTCTGGAGGCATTGCGTGCTGAGTGGCGGAAGGAACTAAACGCCGCGCTTTGCCTCGACACCAGAGCGAAAAAATGGAAATATACATTTAAATAAATATTTCATTTCCTCGAGTGGAATCGAACCCACAACCAGTCACACTTTGTGCCTCTGTGCCACGACCAGCCTCTACTATTTAATAATACACTATTATTATTGAAACGATCAATTGAATTTGGTATGATCGAAACCATGAGCACAGGAATATAATAGAATCCATTTGAGAATAGTCTCTCTAGTAGAACCTCCCCAGAAAATCGAAACTGACACAGGTAAATAACAAACAACGATAAAAATAAAAAAAATGTTTTGCCATTATCTTATTCTACATAGAACGTAATATATAATATAAGTACAATAAATGAAAAAAAAGAAATAACGAAACAATCAGATCATGTTCAAAATAACTGGTGCTTTCGTGAAAGTAAACATTAACACGCTTACCATTTGCATTAACAATTTACTACATATACCTATAACAAAATAACTAATAATAACGGTAATGCAAGCTTTAATATATTTTACAATTCTGCTATAATGAATTTATCTTCTCTGATTAACCCGCAAATAGCAGGAATGATAGATATTTAAAATTATTAAAAAAATATATATTTTTAACTCTAACTCTGTCTACAAGAAAAAAAAAACAAGCGATGTTGACCTGAAGAATTGAGGTCAACAAATTCTGTTAATTCCAAGTAATTACAAGAATTGAAATGAAATGGATATGTTTTTGTCTTTTTCCAGAAAAATGAACATAATTATACAAATTTGAAACTTGTGACATTAACCCTTTCATCTTTTTTACATTAATATGTTTTAATTCTTCTTTCTGCATTTTTTAAATTTATACTTTTACTTTACAAAAGTGACTTAAAATATTTTCATTGCATTGTACATTCATCTTTATACAAACTTAACTAAGATGAAATAATAACATATTTTACTTCAAAAATAATAATGAAATAAAATTTCATAAATTGAGTACAAAAAAGGACCTATTAAAACATTTAATGACAAAGGAATAAAAATTGCTTTTTTTTAATACAAAACTTCTTTCTCTACTTTCATATGGTTTAACAAAATTCAAAATTCAACATTGTATGAACATTAATCACATTCTAACATGGAATTTTCCCGCTTTAGTGACATATTTGACTCCCTTAAACGGTTTATATTTAGCTCCGTACATATCCAGGCGGCTGACACGAAGCCCACTCACTGCTAACTGTGGTATTGTGAAATGAACATTAATACTCGGGTTGGCACCACTTGTGTCGGCACCAGATGTTACTGACACCTGAAAGAACAGAATAATATAATTTTAGGATAATACAATGATAATATGCCCCACATTATAAATATTAAGCCAGTCGTGGCGCAGGGGCACAAGTCTGTGACTGTAAATGGAACAGGTTCATCCATACTCGAGGAAATTAAATATTTAATATTTTCATTTCTTCTCTCTCTTCCTGAGTCCTGCCTCACTGCCTACAGAATTCAGTGGAAAGTGAGGAGCGGAGTGTCTTAACACTAGTGTTAAGAAACACCGTTTATCACTTTCCGTCCAATTTTTGAGACATTGCGTGTTTTTTTCCTACTAAAACAGAGAAATGAAAATAATTAAGAGATAACCTTTTCCACGAGTGAGATTCGAATTAATTACGATCGCGATTACAATCAGATGCTACCCCACTGCGCCACAACGGTCTAAGCATATTACAAATAGCTAAAACTCACACTTCCTCTAATATTAGGCAGTTTAGGCAATTCAATGCGTCCAATGTCCCACATCAGTACTTTACTGACAGGATCATACGAGTATTTCCCCTGGTTCGCTGTCAGGGAACAGTTCAGAACACATTTCGGCATACAAATTTCTAAAGCTACGTCTATAACAAAAAGACAATCAGTTACTTTTTTAAATGGGTATAGTATAGTAGTTTTATTGTACCAGATGGTCACCAGAATTTAGTAGTTTTATTGTATAGTAGTGTTTTTTATAAAATTAGAACAAAAACTTCATAATTATATTATAATCCTTTGTAATTCTTTATATGAGAAGCAAACGTTAAAAATAATTTTTTATATTATTAAAAAATATTACAAAAAAAGTACCAAATATTTTTTTTTATATGCAAAACCATCTTTCAGTCTAAGTAAGGTTCAAATTCTTATTTGTTAATTAACAAATCATTACTAGATAATTTTTTAACCATTTTTAAAGTGTTATGCCACACTTAGGAAAGAAAAATACTTATTTAGAAAACGTATAAAAATTTGAACGCAGCGGGACTCGAACCCGCGCCTCCTGGAAACCGACCAGGCGCTCTGACCACTAAGCCATGCGTTCTCGCCAAGCTACGTCGAAATTTTTATACGCTTGTTACAACTTATTTATGTTGTTAGCATCTCTGTAGGGAGATTTTTACAAATTTCCGCTACCCAAAGATAATTACTAAGAATTATCGTTTGGCAAGAGAGAAACTATTTTTTAAATATTTTTAAACATTTTTAAAGTGTTATTCCACACTTAGGAAAGAAAAATACTTATTTAGAAAACGTATAAAAATTTGAAATGGCTTAGTGGTGAACCCGCGCCTCCTGGAAACCGACCAGGCGCTCTGACCACAGAATTATCGTTTGGCAAGAGAGAAACTATTACTGCTGCGGAAAGAATCCTAAGTGTGGAATAACACTTTAAAAGTGTTTAAAAATATTTAAAAAATAGTTTCTCTCTTGCCAAACGATAATTCTTAGTAATTATCTTTGGGTAGCGGAAATTTGTAAAAATCTCCCTACAGAGATGCTAACAACATAAATAAGTTGTAACAAGCGTATAAAAATTTCGACGTAGCTTGGCGAGAACGCATGGCTTAGTGGTCAGAGCGCCTGGTCGGTTTCCAGGAGGCGCGGGTTCGAGTCCCGCTGCGTTCAAATTTTTATACGTTTTCTAAATCAGTACTAGATAATTGTTAATAATACAAAAAACTAATAATACAAACTTTCTAAAGTTCTTCCCATAGTTTGTTTAGGTCCAACAGTTAAATCAATTCTTCCCTGATCGCCATTTGACCTTAAAGTAAGATTGTGTCGCACATATATTGGAATAGCTACAACACTCTGCGACCCAATATGATATGACATCAAACGGAAGTTACCATCTGGCGGTATGAATGATAATATTCGTTCAGACTGAAAATTAAATATTTATTATTAAAAACTATATACTTCATAAAAAAATATATAGCATTTTTTTATATATTAAAAAAAAATCTTAAAATTATACATATAAATGATATTAATACTTGTATTACTAGTACAAGTTACTTGTAATTTGTTGAAATTTCAAGTCTATTATATATACTTATATTTGAAAACTTAATTAAGTAAGTAAAATAAATTGTAAACAAAATCATCATCTTACCTCCCATCTCTTAAATCTTACACAAGGGTGAAATGATACATCATCAAATAGACGAGGATTCACAAATGTAAGTGTCAGGTCTGGCATACCACTCAATTTGATACAGCAATCAATCTATAAATTAATTACAACATCTTCAGTAATACTTACTAATCAATTGAGGCCAGTTGTGGCACAAGGCCACAAAGTGTGACTGTAAACTATTGGTATTTTTTTGGTGTCGAAGCAAAGCGCGGCGTTGAGTTCCGCCACTCAACACGCAATGCCTCAAGAACTCTTTATAATAATATTATAATCATTTGTAATTCTTTACGTCGGCGGAAAGTGGGAAACGGAGTGTCTTAACACTAGGTTCCCTCTGCCTACCATGCTGTGTGCGGGATAAAGTGTAAAACAGATTTTTTTTCTTGTTAATCAATATATATTATCTCAAAAATTCTCAGAAAATGGAGAACCAAGTGTATATGGGAGAAGCAAGACAAATACACCTAAATATCAATGACTATATTATTATCATTATTATAACATTAGCTCCTTAAAATTTTTGAGGCTATAACAATTGTTTTAACAACTTATCTGCTCATAGCTAATAATAAGATAGCTAAACTAATGATGTAATAAGAAAAATAAACTAAATTTAAAATTATAATGTAATTTATAAATATATTATAAAATTATTCTTATAAAAACTTACATATCCTTGTATTTCTGCAGAAACTGTTGCACCACTTTTATCAATAATAGCATCTACTTCTTCAATAACATCAAAATATGCTTCATTGTTAGCATATTTTACACCAGATCTTCTCCATGGTACATTAGAAAGCTGACCAGAAGGCAGTATGGAAGACACACTAAGAAGTAGTAGTAGGTAGAATCTTATTAAAAACCACATAGAGATTATATAAACATTAGAATTTTCTAATTGAATTGTTCAATTTCAAAAAACATACATATATTACTAATATTGTATGTAGATCAAGGATTTCTGGTAAATGGGCACAGCTTCTAACTGTAAATGCAACAGATGGGGGTTTAATTTTCACTGGGAGCACATTTTTTATTTTTTCTCCCAAATAGTATTGGCAATACACAAGCCTAGAACATGGCTTGTAATAACATGTATGAGAAAAATGATTGTGAAAGTTACCTCAGAGTTTAAATGTGTTGGTCATATTGGATGTGTAAGATACACACTATACTGATTTAACATTTAGATCTATACTATTCCTTGATAGGAAATTTCAACTTTTAAGTTAATTTGAAAGTACAATCTTAAATAATATAATGAAAAATGTTTATTATAGCTTCACACTATTTTATATCTCATGTATAGCAGTGTATGCAGAGGAAACCTCTCCCTTCAATTTTTTTTTATCTTTGAGTGGAGACATCATATTATTTAGAATTTACAAACATATGTTTCTTCAAAATACAAAATATGTACAACTCACTTTGATTTACCAGTCACAGTATTTGCAATTGTCCTCAGTATATTAGGTGGTTTGATAAGCTCTTTGAGGATATTACTTTCAGTAGCAAGAGGGAAACCATTGTCCAGCATCTCATCAAGTAGCTAAAATATATTATTTAAATATTAGTTTCCTTATTTTATACATTAATTAAATATATAAGAAAAAGTCTCTGATATAACTGGAAAAAGAAAGGTAGGAAAAAAATATCTATACTAGTACCTCATAAACCACAACATAATTTTCCTTAATAATAGTTTCTGTACAGTCTGAAAAATAATCCTGAAACATTTTTTTTTATTGTGTTACTTAAAACATCAAAATAAATAATAATAAACATTAATTTAATATTAGTTGTCTAACCTGGAATGTATCAACAACTCTGTGTAAGAATTCAATAACAAAAAGAGGGGCAACTTCTTGTTTACTAACTGCCACAAGTGCCACTCCTCCTCTTTGAATAGATATTAAGTAATGATGAGGTGCAGCTAGTACAGGAGGAACATCCTAAATTTAAAACATAGAAAATATATGAAAATGTGTATGAGTAAAGATTTAAGAAGCAGTTGAATATTTTACACAATTAAAAAACTTACATTGGGTGAAGCTCTTTGAGCTTCTAAGTAGTAGTCACATACTGATCTTGGTATCACACTGCGCCAATGTTTCTCAAGAAAAACATCCCTAAAGTAAATTAGATATAATTCAATAATTTCATTCAAAATATAACACATCTATAGGAATATTCTGTGTAATCTTAGAAATCTGACAAATAATCTAAAGAAATATAACACTATAATATGTAGTACACATAGTGTTGTTCTACTGTATTCTAGACTTACCCAGAAGGATTAATAATAAATAAACTGTGGATCATTTTAAGTTACAATATGTTAATAGGACTTTCTTCTTTTTTTCTGTTGTTTTTATTTAATACATTTCTAACCTTCTTTATAATTTTTACAAAAGACTATATAAGTAAAAGCGCGTTTTTATTTTAAATTATATCATTTACATTAAGTCCTTAATACTCAAAATGATAGTACACAAAGTGAAATTGTAATGTCAATCAATCAATGTAAAACTTTCATTTTAGCTGTTGGTTGACTTTGACGTACCAAACAATAGGATTACCATTTTAACCAAAACCATACCATAACTTTTTCACAAATTGAATGATGTTATAAATTTAACTTTTTATATTTATTACAAATTTAATATATTGTTTATTAAAAATATTTTTAAAGAAATCTTATAAATTATTTTAAGAAGATGAATATTATATTAAAGACTCAACTAAATAATAAACAAGTAGTCCAAATAAGTTTCATGATTCGCTTAATCATTAAACTTGTCTTGAATACTTGTGTATAGTCCGTCAAAAGTCTTATTGATAATCGGAGGTACTCGCGTAAAATTGCGCAGAATACGTATGCGCAGAAAACGTTCGATCAGTCTTACCCTGTTATGTTGTTTTACCCTACGCTTAGCAAATAGTTTTTAAATTATAATTAAAATATCTGATCATCTTTATGTTGTAGTAAATTACACAAAACGAAAATTTTATGAGGAAAAAAAATCAGCTGTTCCATACATCATTGTCGAGAATAAAATCGAGACTAACCCGAAAAGTATATTTTTTTTAAATAATGAACAGGAGTCATTTCAAACTAAACTAAACTTCTGCTTATAGAACTAATGAAACATGATATTTATGTGGTATATACTATATATACCTATGTACAACATAAATATTTAGTATGCGTAATACACAGTTTATATACTATGTAATATGGATTAAGAAATATTTGGCAATATTTAAACTTCTTAAAGATTATAAAAAAAAATATATTGGGTAAATTATTGAAATCAATTTTGAGGTACAAAAAATTAAACTCTGGTATCCCTTTGCCATATCGTGTTACTTTGCGTCAGTGTGACCGCTACGTCCTTACAGAAAATTCGTACCCACACTTCTTTATAAGTACAATCGAGCTCACACTATATATATGGTTCAAACAAGAATATAATTAATTGTAAACAAAAATGCCTTTTACCGTTTTGATTTTTTATAAATGTTTTAAATTAAACGGTAATAAAATACTATATACGTATTTTTTTTTATTTGAATTTTTTGCCAGCCTCTAAGCCGGTATATATTTGTCGCATCTGTCGTAATAGATCTTCCTTCTCGTAGATATTTGCTTAATTTTTTTTAAATATATTTTATTATATGTATTTTTTTAAAAATACTTATAATATAATAAAATTCAATCAAATTTCAGGCAAAATTTAATCTTCATTTTTACGTATTTTGATTTTATTTTCATTTTATTGCTATTTTCATTATTTTTGTAAATTAACATTGTATTATAGCTTAGCGCCATTCTTTTAATTTTTTGCTTTTATATTTAACATTTTATTTATTTAAATTTTATTTTTTACAATTTTTTTTCATGTATTATTATATTTATTATTTTATGTAAAACTATATTAAAGTTACTATTCATATTACAATTCAGTACTTTACTTAATTTTTAAATTTGCTTATCCGTCACTTGAGTTTGCATGTTGCTTAATCTAACACACTAATTATTTTAATATTACTAGATAAATATGCTTTACTGCGCCATTTTGTATATATAACGCTATCATATGATAATATATTCATATTTAATAGTAATGAACGGACAGCGTTGCGCTCGACTGTACCGTAGTGGTGTGACCGCCCGGCCACACGCCGCACCGATTCCCCGCGAGCCCTAGCGGGGAATCGGTGCGGCGTGAGAGGGCATCTATGTGCAGATATCAAAATATGCGTTCTGCGCAACTCTACCGCGCGTGCTTCCCATATGCAATAACGGTTTTGTCGGACTATACAAATATATATTTTAGGAAAAAAACCTTTAATAAATTGAATATTCTACGTGACTTTTTAGTGTATTCTTAGCTAATTTATTTTTCTTAGTCTTAAATTGATTTTGCCTAATTTTAACACATCAATTTTCATCTATATTTTTATTTACTACTTTTAGATTATAAATGTTCGATGATCGTTGGTATATCCTTATATTGACATTTTTAATAAAATCTATAACATTGTATGTACTTTGAATGAGTTTTTGATAAAGTTCCAACATGTTTCAAATAAATATATCATCGATAGCGCCATCATTGCCTGCAAAATCGTAAAAGTAGGAAATAGATTTGATCAGAGGCTATAGTTCTGAATATTCGACATATTTTACAGTTATGACTAAAAAATTTTGTCCGTGAACTCTTCTTGAATTCTATTCTTTTAAATCTTCATGCGATATAACTTCCAGGACATTCAGTTTCCATGTAATAGAAACGTTATAAATATTATTACTGTTTTTCCATGTAGAATAATACACAAATAAGCTACTTCACCTCTCGCCAACCTCTTTATGTAATGCCAGGCGGGAATTCATGTTTTTTCGTGACTTTCTCCTGTATCATCGATATTATATGCTGTGGGCATAGGAATGAGGGTATGTCCACATGGAACATAAATATAACTATCCCTGTTTGTTCATGTCCTGAAACGTAATCAACGCTTTAAAATAAGAGGAGATTAAAGCGCAGCCCTCACAAGTAATATCCGCGATTGTGAGAAAATCCCCTTGTCACATGTTAAAAAATCGATCAAGGAAGAATCCGTTGGCATTATATAGTTACCAAAAAAATCCTCCCTGATGTAGCAGTAGTCTACAAAATATTAAGGACGACAGGATTATCTCCTTTACAGGTGCAAATGTTGATGGGTCATGGAGGTCACTAATCTTGTATTTGCAATTGCATATCTGTCAACTTAGTTATGAGTTATCTTTCCCGTTGAGGTAACATGAAATTTGTTTTCACATTTATTAACACTTAATTGTTTCCTTTTAGAAACTTATTTTACTTATTTGGTTTTAGTTTCGGCCGAAACGGCGTTGTAATCCGCCACTCGACCAGAATTCGGCGAAGTGAGGAACAGAGTGTTTCATCCTTTACATTTTTTTTTTTAAATATTTTTCTAAGCTTACTTTGAAATTTATTTTTAAAGTGTTAAAAACGTAAAAAATAAAAATGTAAACTTTGAATGTGTACGTTAAAAACCTTTGTATCTGTGAAAAAAATAATATAGGGCTCTTTATTTAATATCTGGAATAACTTTTGTTCAAAAAAGACAAGAATTAAACACACTCTTACTCCTCACATCTCCAAAATAATAAAATTGTTTTCATTTGTAGTAATGAACTACAAATCAAATTTAAAATATTTAATGGATGTAGATACTCACCAGTGCACTCACACACTTATCTTATTTTGTTCACAATAAAGACTTTTTAAGTACCAATGACCAATACTTTATTTTATTAATTGTGAAGTTGATAATTCTTTTAATATATTTCTTATATTTAGTTTAAAAAGAAAAATGTATTAAAATTAGTAATATAACCCCACATAATATGTATAAATTTATTTAGAAAATTAAACACCTAAGGTCATTGTAATTAAGCTGCACAAGGTCTAACAACAAACATAACGGTTGTGAGTTTGATCAATTTAATTTAATGAATTATTTTCATATAATTTTCATGTTTTCGTATATAGAGTATGGCATTGAGTTTGTTTGAGGTGTAGAGCAGATAATTAGTTTTTCATCAATGAAGCTGCTCTTGCTAGCCTTCTTTATGGCAGACAAAGCATAAAGCCATAAAAAATCGATGCCAAAAAAATCTTATGCTATTCTGTAAACTGCATTTTACAAGACACTGGGAAGTAAAAAGCTGAGCCAAATACTGTTTTATTTTATCTAAATATGAAGTAGAAAAAATAATTTTAACACAAACTGTATTACAAATACTAAATCTAGAAGTGCCTTAGTAAGATCTTTAATATTCAAATTATGTATATAATAAACACATGTACGATCAATGATCATATTATAGATATGTTGTTATTATAATGATATAGTTTAATTCTTATCACTTATATATTAATTCAGTTAATTTTCTTTATACTGTTTACAATAAAATAAAATTGTCTTATAATAATATTAAAATATAAAAAAAGCAATTATATATATTTTTTAAATATGATTAAATCATGAAGCAAAATTATAACAAATATTAAAGTTATTGAAATAAGAATTATAAAATAAGAAAAATAAAAATAAAACACAACTTTGTCTTACATTTTTATTTTGTCCCTTTCTTAAAAACACTTAACGGTTGGATTTAGCAACACGTTCCAACTCGTCTTTCTTCTTGATAGCATAAGAATTAGATGAACCCTTTGCTGCGTTAATGAGCTCATCAGCAACACATTCAGCAATGGTCTTAATGTTTCTGAAGGCTGCTTCTCGTGCTCCTGTGCACAACAGCCAGATAGCCTGGTTCACACGACGTAAGGGAGATACGTCTACGGCTTGACGACGTACTGTACCAGCACGACCGATTCTAGTAGAATCTTCACGAGGACCAGAATTGATGATCGCTGTCACAAGTACTTGGAGAGGGTTTTCACCTGTCAGGAGATGGATGATCTCGAAAGCGTGTTTAACAATACGCACAGCCATCAGCTTTTTGCCATTGTTGCGACCATGCATCATCAAAGAGTTAGTGAGACGTTCAACGATTGGACATTGGGCCTTACGGAATCGCTTGTGTGCGTATCTACCTGCGGAGTGTGGCAAATACTTTGCGAATTTTTCCTTGACAGAAATATGATCTTGCAAGGACATATCAGAGACCTGGACATCATAACAGCTCCATCGTCCGAATAATTTGATTTCGGGAATGTCAGCCGGTTGTGGCAATGGCATGCTGTCGATAGCCATGCTGCCCGCTTCCACGCCATCCTCGTTCCAGTTTTCCTCAACCATTGTGAACACCTAAAATATTAAATACAAATATTCACTTTTCACTATTTAAAAAATAAGAATAAGTTGTGACACCAAATGGTAAATATTTAACATACCTTTTCACAAACTGAAAATTATAACCTCGCGTTGTCAAAAGAACACGAGAAAAAGGAAGTTAGCATTGGGTAGAATATTGTTGTTGGCAATATCGAAATTATTGCCAGTTTTTAATAAAAATGTTATAGATAGATAAGATGAATGCACACGATAAGATTTTTTATTCAATTAGAAATAATATTGTCAGATTTATAAAGAAGTTTAGAAAATTATTATGGTAAAAAATTTTAATTTGTAAATATAGTTCATCGATAAATCAATATAAATTATATACGGTGCTAGCGTACCGGTGTAGTAGGAATAGACTAACCATACTATTTTTTTATTCTTACAATATAAAAATTGATTGACTTCTAAGGTTAAATAATAAGCTTATCCATAACTTTAATATCTTTCTTTGTAAATATATTTTTCTTCTTCAAATATTACTAAAAGAACTATAATTTATATTATTCTTTGTGGAAAGCAAGTTTCTATGCAGATTTTTTTAGTCTGTACATGGGAGATATATGAGAAATTTTATTTTTGTATATAACAATGTTATAAAACACAAAAAATATCTAATTTTTGTCTACTTGTCTGTGCGTTTGTCCACTAATTTGAAAGTTGGCTAAAATACGCACTTTCCTTAAATTAGTAATTTAAATAAAAAATATTTAAAATAATTGATAAATGAAAATGTGATTTCAATATAAATTCTTTAAATTCGACAAAATTGCTACAAAATAATTGGCTAAAACTTTAGTTCCCAAAGTATGGATATTACCTTTAAAATTATAATATTATAGAACACAAAGTAATCCAGATTAATAAAGCAATTAGTTAAAGCGGTGAGAGGGTTGCTAGTTAACAATATTTCTGACTGATATTTTTATTAACATTCATATAAAATAAAAAAGATTATACAACAGTAATATAAAATTTTTGCTTACATTAACTATTATACACTATTTTATTATATTATTTTAATTAAACACTTATAACAATGCTACTTCTATCATTTTTTCTATTGTAGTTAATTTTTCTCTAGGTTTTCCTAGTTTTTTACCTGCTTCAATTTCATATGCATCTATTTTTTCCCAACCATTCCAATCAATCACCGGACTTCTTGTTTTTAAAACATCTTTCTTTAGCTGTTCAAAGCCACCTTTGGGAGAATTTTGATTATTTCTTTGTAGGTCTTCACTCATTAATTTAGCAACTTGAAAAGCATTACCCATTGTATGTAATATGACTCCAACAGGACCAGTTCCTAGCCATCCTGCTACATACAATCTTGCTTTATCACTGGCATTATTATCAATTATCCTACCATTATCATTAGCCACCACACCATTAGAGAAAGTCAAGTCATCGTCAACTTTAATACTTTTATATCCTATACTCCGAAATGCAAGACTACAATTTAACACTTCTTTTTCATCAGTCGAAATACATTTTTGTTTTTCTATACTATCACCAATAAGTTTATTACATGACAATTCAATACCAACTAAAGATCTTTGTTTATTTATTAAAAATTTAAGGGGACTTCTAAAAAAAATTGGTCTAAATATTGGATGATTACTATTGGCTTGCTGTGTACTTTCATTAAGTGATGATAGCATAAGTTCTGTTAGTCTTTTTCTAGGTCTTTGTAATTTACTAACAGCATCTTCAACTCCAACAAAGTCTTCTTGTCTCCAAACAGTAACACAATTTTTAAGTTTCACCTGTTCTCGTAATTCTTTAATTGTAAATGCAACATGTAGGGGCCCTCTTCTTCCTACAAGGTAGAGATCTCTAATTTTTGAATCTGCTAACTCTTGTAATGCATATTCTGTTATATCTGTTTTTTTTAACTGATCTAAGGGTGATAATAATATTCTAGCCACATCTAAAGCAACATTTCCTTGTCCAAGTATTGCAGCTGTGTGTCCTGATAGATCAATCTAGAATGTAACAAACTTTAAAACAATTTCACTTAAAATGTGTAATAACCATAGAATCAAAGATCTTACTAACTTTAAAACAATTTAAGGTGGTTATCGATTTTTTTTAATTTATACCTTAAGATTTCTGTCACGGGGGTGCCCATTATACCATCCTACAAAATTTCTTGCTGCAATAATATTTGTTGCATCTTCATTTTCAATGCCAAGAGTTTTATCTTCTTCTGCTCCATATGTCTGAAATCATTTAACAAAGTTTTATAATTATTTACTTGTAAGCAACTCAGAATATTTTATAAATATATTTATTTGTATAAAAAAATATACCAATAATACAGCATCATAATACTGCCTTAGTTGATTCAGGCTTACATCTTTCCCCAAAGTTATATTACCATAAAAATTTACATTTGACTGTTGAGCAAATTTAGTAAATTGATTAATAACATTCTTGACTTCTGGATGATCAGGAGCAACACCATATCTGTAAAAAACAATAAAACGGGACTTAAAACTCTCAAATTACTTTATATATATCAAATGTATTAGAAATATATTACCGTACTAATCCAAATGGCACAGGTAACTTCTCTATTATGTCAATTTCTACTGAACTAAGTTTTTTTTCAAATGCATTGCAGCATAAAAACCAGCTGGTCCAGCCCCCACTACACAAACACGGGGTATATCTTTAAGCGTAGAAACTAATCGTTTAGCCATTTTAAACGTTTTGAAAGTCATTGTCCACTTTATTTTATTATTGCAAAAAACATACAAAGTTTAGTCACTAAACTAGAGGTATTTAGAAAATATGTAAATAGAAAATAGTAAACAAGAAGTAAGAACACTGTCGATGAAATGTCAGATAAAAAATATTTTAATTCCAATTCTTTTTATGTAGTTATAAAAAGAATTAATTTTTATTTATTAGTCATATCGATTATTTAAAATATACTTGATTATACATATGGGAAATATCACATTAATTAACTCAAAGAAATGATAATACAAATTAAAGATATGTTGTAACTTATAGCTCCCCAGTCCCTATATTATCTATGGCAAATGGCAATCATTGAACTTGATTGAGTTGATTGTCAATTGTTCTACTTTGAACTTACTGTGATTGTCATTTTTGTCTTAAAAATTAAAATAAAAAAATATATACATATAAAAATCACTTAAGTTATTTTGAAGAAATTCCAATTTGTATTAAATAGCAACATTATTTTCCTCCTCTATAAAAATTTATAAATTTTATATGTAAAAAGCTGTAATGGCTCATGTAACAGACATGAAAATTCTATTTTCTAGGTTGTGTTCTATGAAAAATGGGTTAGTATAATGATAAACAATAATTATTATGTACATACGCTAGTTTAGATAAAAAAAAGTTTTATTAAATTGGCGATATCACAATAAAAAACTCTTTGATTTTCCAGTTTTAATTATTATTTTTATGTTAAATTGTGTACCTTTATCCAAAAATTAAATATATTAAATATGTTTTTAGTTTACCTTCATTTAAGTATGGCAGCCGAAGTTTTAGCCAAAATATTGATAAACCACAACAGCCCCTTCCCAAAGGTAGTGTTACACCTTTGCCTCCTCTGTCAGAAGCAATGCCCAACCTTCCACCAGTAACTTATGCATCTTCAAAATCAGAAAACTATACCACAGAAGTGACTGTACTGAGCAATGGTCTAAGAGTTGCATCAGAAAAGAAATTTGGTCAATTCTGCACTGCTGGAGGTAAAAACTATGATAGCAAAAGAAATAATACCAAATAAAGTATAGTGAGAAATAAATTAATTGCAAATACTAAGGATTTATCTTTCCAATTTCAGTTGTCATAGATTCTGGACCAAGGTATGAAGTTGTATACCCAAATGGAATTTGTCATTTTCTGGAGAAATTAAGTTTTGGGGTAAGTTGGTTTGAAACTAATAATGTATGTGCTTCTTTAAATTACAATATTGTTGTTCTGTTATTAAAAATATTTAAATCAATATTGAAATTATTAAATATTTTTAGGCAACTCATAAATATCCTACTCGAGATGTGATGTTAAGAGAATTAGAACGCCATGGAGGCATATGTGACTGTCAAGGTTCGAGAGATACCACTGTTTATGCTACCAGTGCTGATTCTAGAGGGCTGGAAGCTGTCACTCAGGTAATAAATCTTACTTATTTTTTTGTTTCACTATGTATCCTGCATAATAGCATGATATGAAGAGGAGTATTAGTGTTAAGACACTCCATTTCCAACTTTGAGGTGAATTTTCGAGCAATTGTATTTTGAGAGGCAGACATCAATGCTTCACTTTGTCTTGTTAAAAAAAAAACTTATTGCTCAGATATGGAATGGAACTCACAACTGTCACATTTATAATCATGTCCAATATGTGGCTCTATTATAATGACCATATTTATATTTTTATTCGTATAAAAAAAATAGATCTTCCTTTTTCATATAAATAAAAGCTGACATTTGGAACTTGGTCTGCTTTTTATAATTTTTATTGCTTATTAGATATGTGGGTTGGGTATAATTAATAATAACATAACTGTAGCAATCTATTAAATTAAGTAGTAGTTATTAAATTCATATACGTAAAAAGGTGTTTTTATAAATTTACTATTTTAGGTTTTAGCAGAAGTGACGTTAAGACCCCAGTTGACAACAGATGAAATTGAAGGAGCGAGACAAGCTGTAGCCTTTGAACTTGAGACTTTGTCCATGAGGCCTGAACAAGAAACTATTTTGATGGACATGATACATGCTGTATGTATATTAATATGATTTTAATCTGGGTGCTTTTTTGATTGTTTTTATAATTATGATAATATAAGTCTAGAATGAGAATTGAACCTACAACTATTGTGTTTACAGTCATATGCTTGTGCCACTGCGCAGTGACAGCCTCAAGAAGGAATAGTATTATGGAATATATAAAATGAGATATAATTTTAATTTTGAAAATTAATTTTTTATTAATTACAGGCTGCATATAATCAAAATACTCTGGGCCTACCGAAAATATGTCCAACAGAGAATTTGATGAAAATAGACAGAGATGTCATCTTGAACTACTTAAAGAATCACTACACCCCAGACAAAATGGTTGTTGCAGCAGTTGGTGTAAGTTGATTATATGTTTTATTTATAAATCAACTTAAAGTTGGCATGCAGAAATTAACAATATTTGTAAAAATAAAACTAAGAAGTAAAGATTTAAAATAATTCCTGTTAATTGTGTCATAGAAATTCAGGAATAATTAAATGGAAAGATTAATAGCTATTGATTCTAATCCAGAATAACTAGCATTGTATATAATAATAAAAATGTAATATTGATATTAGAAGTTAAAAAATATTTATATATTTTTTAACTTCCGAATATTATTATTTGGCTTACTTATCAAAGTCTAAATTTGTGATAAGAGACAGAGTAAATGCTAACAATATAATAATAAAACAACATTATTTTTGCAGGTAGAGCATGGTCCTTTCGTAGAGTATGTACAAAAATATTTTGTTGATATGAAACCAACTTGGCATTCTGAAGGAAACTTTTCTCCACAAACAGACAAATCTCTTGCACAATATACAGGTGGAATAGTCCAAGTAAGATGAAACTGTTTAAATGTCCAAAAATGTTATTGTCATACAATATCTTATTTGATATGTCTTGTGATTAATAGGAAAGTCGGGTACGGAGTGTCTTACCACTAGGTTCCCTCTGTCTATCCTGCTGTGTGCGGGATACAGTGTGAAACTGATTAATTAATATTGTGTTAATTAAAACACCTTCAAAAATTATTTCTTACTTTAGATTTTTTTTATTATGAAAAACGGATAATAGTGACAAAATCTTAAAAGATAATAAGCACTTGCAGTTTTTTTTTATAATTTTAACGTGCCCATGTACATGTAATTTCTGTCAGACATGAATTTTGTGTAAATTTAACTTTACGCTGTGCATATTTGTTTTTTAAATTCTCCTATTTGTGTGTTCAACTAAATAAACTCATATTTTTTTTTAGGAAGAATGTGAAATACCTTTGTATCCTGGTTCAGATTTACCCGAATTATCACATATTGTTATAGGATTAGAAAGTAAGTACAAAAAATTCTTGATACATATTTAAATTCTGTACTATTAGGAAGTCAACTCTTGTTTGAAAACGGAGATACATTTATTGGCCATTGTAACACAGTGGGACAGTGTACGACTGTAGTTGCAGTGGTTATGACTGGGGCTGATTCTGTTAAAAAAAATTGTGGCATTGAGTCCCACAACACAACAAGTTTTGTCTTGAATTCCGCTGGTACTAGGTTCCCTACCTATTTTGCTATAGAGTGTGCGCGTTGTGCGTTGCGCTCTTGTATGGTGTATGGAATTCAGCAGTTCTCGAAATTGCTGGCGGGCAAACCTAACATCATTGACCCCTCGTAGCGTTTGACGTCCGTTCTCTCTAGTTACTACGCTAGGGAACCAATCGTGGCACAAAGTGTGATCGTAAACACCGCCGGATTTAATTTATTTCCTCCAATGGGAAGAAATAAAAAAAATCACAATTTATTCCGGATACATCAGTGTAGGCAGAGGGAATATAGTGTAAAGACACTCTAAACCCCATTTTCTCTTGAATTCTAGAGACATTGTGTGTTGAGTGGCGGAACTTAACGCCCGCGCTTTTTCTCGACTTCAGAACAAAGAATTTAAATTAAATATTAATATTTCTCCAGTGAAATATTTATTTAAATTTATATATTTCCTGCCTCTACACCCGGCTGTATGCAGGATACAGAGTGACGCTAAATAAAAAAAATGGATAAACTATGTGTAGTGTTAAAATTGATATGATACAAGAACTATTTGTGATTTGGCCAGGTTGTTCCCACAGCGACCCTGACTTCGTGGCGACGTGCGTCCTCAACATGATGATGGGCGGCGGCGGCTCCTTCTCCGCGGGCGGCCCCGGGAAGGGCATGTACACGCGGTTGTACACTAATGTGCTTAATAGGTGCGTGTTAAGTGATTTTTGTAAATTGTATTAGATACAATTTTTTTTACTTATTTAGGTTGATGATTTGGCGTAATTGATTTTTTTAATAAAAATTTTGTGATTGTTTGATATATTAGTTTTATCAAAATTAAATACTTTAATTTTTATTTTTACTGTTATTTTTTAAACCTCAGACAGTTTTGTCTAAGTTCCAGTGTTGCTATCAAAACCGCGCAAAGTGTGATATTATATAATTAAATATCCTACAGTAGTTATCAATCGATTAAAAACTATAATTTTTTTTACAGTGGTTCATTTGGACATTAGGATAGAATTGAGACTATTTTTAGCTTTAGTCATATGTACAGATGATATAACGGAAACTTTGAACATAATTTTGACCGACTTTAAAACGTCGGAACGATTGAAAGATTTGAAATTTTGCGTGCTTATTAAGGACCAATGACAATACAATAATATGAAACAAAAATCAGTTAAGTGCTAGTGTGATTCGCCCATCGAGGGTATAAAATATAATAAATAATATTTAAACAAAAACAACAAAAAAACATATTTTTTAATAGAATAATACTGTAGCGTCAGGCGTTCTGTTCTCTCTGACAACCCCGCTAGAGATAAAGGGTGAAACTAAGTTAAGTTAATAGAATAATGTAAACGCTTTTTTACAGATACCACTGGATGTTCAACGCGACGGCGTACAACCACGCGTACGGCGACTCGGGGCTGCTGTGCGTGCACGCGGCCGCGCCGCCCGCGCGCCTGCACGACACCGCGCTCGTGGTGGCGCGCGAGCTCGCCGCCATGGCCGGCGCCGTGTCCGCCAACGAGCTCAGGGTATTCCTTTGATATTGTACTTGTGTTTTAAGGATACGCGGTATATGCCGTGGGCAGGGGCAGGAGGGATTTAGTGTTAAGACACTCCGTTTTCCACTTCACTCCTAATTTATGATACATTGGTGGATCACAATGGCGTGCTTGCGTGCTGCGGCGCCTTAACTGCCTTCAGGGCGATATAATCACTTCTATAATATAATTATTGTCGAGGCCAGTCGTGGCGCAGGGAGACAAGTGTAACTGTAAAATCGACTGGTTGTGGAAATTAAATATTTATTTAAAATAACATTTTCATCTTCACCCTGGCGCATTGGGCGGCGTTGAGTTCCGCCGATCAACACTCAATGCGTGCAGAATTCGGCGGAAAGTGGGCAACGGAGTGTCTTAACACTAAGTTTCTTCGGGCTACCCTGCTGTGTGCTGTATACAACGTGGAGTTGTTTTAATTTTAATAAATAGTGAAGACGAGGTTCATTCAATACAATTCTAAAACATTATGATTTCTTTAAATAATTAAAGTTTGTATTTTTTTAAAGAAATATAAATTTCTTTAAAAAATACAAACAACAAAAAAAACGTATCTTTTTTATTAGAGAGCTAAGACGCAGCTACAATCTATGCTGTTAATGAATCTCGAAGCGAGGCCTGTAGTGTTCGAAGATGTCGGCCGACAAGTGTTAGCGACGGGCAAAAGAAAACCACCATCATACTTTATCAATGAAATTGGTAAGTCTAATATTTATATACTCTTTTATATATGTATGAAATATAAAAATAAGAATAAAATCATTTTATACCATATTGTATGTTTTCTGATACTGTAAACTATTTTGTTATTTCTTAGAAATCTAAAATAATTTAATAAATGTATGTATATATTAAGTGTCCAATTTAACTGATTAATATAAATAATATTTAAGCTAAGTATTAATAATGTGTTAAATAAATAGTATCTAATTTGGGCAAATTATCATTTGTTGCCCTTTTAATAATATAATCAATAATTTTACAAATAATAATAAAAACATATTGTGTATGAATGCCGCAATGCATAAGTTTAAACATTTAAAGCGAGTTTGACACACTCCAAGTGTTCTCAAAGGTTTTAAATAATTTTGTCGGGTTTTAACGTAATTAAATATTTTTGTAGAAAAAATCCAAGCCGAGGATATCATCCGCGTGGCGCGTCGTATGCTCAGCAAGCCGCCGGCGGTGGCGGCGCGCGGCAAGCTGGCGCAGCTGCCCGCGCTCGCCGACATACACGCCAGCATGGCGCCCGACACGCCCGGCCGCATGAAGCTCTTCCGGATGTAGCATTTTGATTCGTATTAATTATTAAATTACATTATTTTATTTAGAATATATATGTTTGTTTTATTTTTGGTGTTCCTGAATATTTTACTGTTTAATGGATGGTTGTTTTTGATGTTTAGGAAAATATATAGGTATGTAATATTTGCAAATATATACGATAGTAAAAAATACGTACATTAAATATTGACATTTATAAAAATATACAGATTAGTATTATTTTGCTACAGTGAATATTCAACATTATAAATACAAACTGCTGTATAATAAGTTCTTTGATTTTCTCGATTATTACACATTTTAAATGAAACTGTTACAGCCGGATTAATCGCGTATATTTAAGATTATACATTTTGGAAACCCGGCGTTTCGAACACTTTGCAGTAGTTCGTGGCCACAGGTATACTGAGGTGGCATTCATCTGTCAGTTGACAATTATTATATCAAACTACCGCCAACGATTTCTTAATTGCCTCGATTCCTGCAGAATGAGCTGATAGTATCTTGCCCTCTGGTATGGTGGGTTTGAAACTTCAATGATTTTCAGTGGGTCCCAGTAAACTTAAATAAGATTTGGGAAATATTGTTATATTTCCCAAATTTTATACTACGAGCCACTAAAGTTCAATTTTCTACATCTACATAGATCACATTTAAAATCAAATAAAGTTTATTTATGTAATAATTCATTTATTTATGTACAAATAACACTTATATCTAAAGCTACGAACATATAAAATATGGTAAAGAATGAATCAAACTATGTAAGTTTATATAAAAGGAATTAAGTCTTAAAACCATAACAAATGAACAGTCAGTCTTACATGACTAAGAATGAATTGAAATGATATTATTCAATATTTAAAGTAACATCTGCCTATTATTTATAAATATAATTAGTAAACTGAATACGTTTAATTATTCATATATGTCAATTATTGTGCAGTTAAACCCTGTATATTTTATTAAAAAAAAAAGAAACTCCAGCACAAGTATTGTGAATTGATGCATTATGTCATAAAATATCTACTATTTTTTTTCAACTAGTAGAATACTTAATGGAAGATTTACTTGTAGTATTTTTTTATATTACATTAAAAAAGTATTTTTATTAATTTTGTGCCAGTTTAACAGCAGTCTTAGCAGCTTCATCAGCATCATTGATAATTTTCAAAGGCAATTTGGATTCTTCAAGTATCTTCTTTGCTTCAGTTGAATTAGTGCCCTCCAATCGGATTACAAGTGGATGTTTTGGTGGGTTCTCTTTACATGCTGCCACAATACCTTTAGCTACCGTTGCACAGTTTACAATACCTGAAATAATAAAAGATGTTCCAGTTTATTTAAAAAATGTACCAAACCATAAAAGAAAATGGAAAATACAATTAATTCAGAATCCGAATCAGAAGAGAAATTAAAGTTTGTTGTAATATTATTTCAAAATTAAATTACACATGTAATATTAAACAAAATAACTTTGCCTTTGGCTAAATTTAACTACATGTATATAAAAAATGGCTTACCTGCAAATACATTGACAAATATAGATTTCACTTTAGGATCGGATTCTAGGATTCTTAAAGCAGCAGACACTTGAGACTGTCCTACTCCGCCACCAAGATCAAGAAAGTTTGCGGGTCTTCCACCACTTAACATGATAAGATCCATGGTGGCCATAGCCAGGCCAGCACCATTGACCATGCACCCAATACTACCATCCATATCAATATAAGTTAGGTTAAGGGATGCTGCTTCTCTCTGAAAATGTATTTTAATATAAAATTTGTTTTCATTTAATGACATCCACGACGTACCCCCGCACATAGCAGGGTAGGCAGTGTTAAAATACTCCATTCCCCATTTTCCGCCGAATTTTTTGAGGAACTCAATGCCGGGTTTTTACCTTTGTAACAGTGTAAAGAAATTAAAATATTAATTAATAATAATTTATTTTATTGAGTGGAAATTGAACATCAACATCTTTATGCCCCTGCATGACTGCCTTTTTAAATATCATCTATGTCATCCCAAGGAAATACAAATGCCATATCTTAATTTTCAACACCATATTTTCAGCCGTATTGTCAGTTAGGCATTAGATTAGTAATCAATCTTTTTACATACTTTTAGCATAGCTTTTAGACGTTTCTGAGATAAGCGTGAACAAACGCACTGATAAACAAACAAAAATTTAAAAAAATGTTTTCAATTCTATTACATTATAACAGATTCTATTATAAAATTTATATTTTATCTTTTATTTTACTGAGTAATTAAATGTTCTTTATTTTACTAAAAAAAAATATATATTATAAATTGAAAAAAAACTGTTACATGTTTCAATCATTTTACATTTATGTGAAAGTATACTTGAATTAGCTACTTAAAAACTAAAACAAAATTTACTGTTGGCAATGTCTTATCCCAGCAGTTTTTCTGCTCATGTAAAAAAAATATAGAGCATTTGGCAATTTTGGTACAGTTGTTTGTTAAAGATATGAAATGACGCACAATAAGATTCACAATCTTAACTTTTGCCGACTATAGTTATTTTGCTGCATAGAGTTAATGATAAAAACTTGCCCTTGTTCACTTAAAATTTATGATAAGATAGTATGTTTATAATATTGATATTATTAATGTTTGTAAATACATCATATTTTAAAATGTATATAAATGAATATATCTTATCACAAGAAATAATTAAAGTATAGTAAATGAGAAAAATATAAATATAATGTAAAGATTTAAGTAATTAAAAATATATAAATGGCAATATTACTTCTCTTGGGTCACTTTCAGATGTGTCATCAAGTGCAAAAATTTCCTTTTGCCTAAACTGCGCATTGTCATCAAAGTTTATTTTTGCATCTACTGCTACTACTCTTCCATCATCAGTTTCCACCAATGGATTAATTTCTAGTTGAGTAGCATCAACCTATAAAACAGAATTACATGAGGCCATTTGTGGAACAGTGGTACAACTGTGTGACTAAATTAAATCTAACTAACTACAGGTAAAATCAAAATTAAATCAGCTTCACGCTGTATCTCGCACACAACAGGGTAGGCAGAGGGAACCTAGTGTTAAGACACTCCGTTCCCCACTTTCTGCCGAATTCTGGAGGCATTGTGTGTTGAGTGGCAGAACTCAACACTGCGCTTAACCTCAGCACCAGAGCGAAGAAATGGAAACATAAATTTAAGTAAATATTTCATCTCCTCGAGTGGGGATTGAACCCACAACCAGTCGGTTTTACAGTCACACCTCATGCTGCACCACGACTGGCCTTAAAACCTCTGGCTTCTAACTATAGGTTGTTGGTTCAATTCACACTCAAAGAAATCAAATATTTAATATGTTCATTTTCTTAGCTCTGGATCACTAGGCACACCATGGTGTTTAGTTCTGCCACTCAACACGTAATACCTCCAGAAGCAGGAAGGGAGTGTCTTAACACTAGCTTCCCAGGTTCATTCTGCCTATCCTGCTATGTGCGGAATATAGTGTGAAGATAAAAAAATATTATTTTTAGCTTTACATTGCATCCACATACGGCAAAGTAAACCTAGTGTCAAGATACTACATTCCCAATGCATTACCTGATGTTTGAGACATTGGGTATTGAGTGGTAAAATTGAATGCCAGCCACGCTTAGGTTTGTTACCAGAGCAGAGAGTTAGAGCAAAGTAATTAAATTCCCTGAGTGGGAACCAACCCACAACTGTTACATTTACAGTCAGATGCCATTGCACTGCACCACAAGAGTCCTATACCTTAAAAGAATAATTACATAACAATATTTTATAATTCAAATATTGTTTACCTTTAAGAATAATTGCCACATTTTTTTTATTTCTTCAGCACATTTTTGCACTAAAGATCCTTTGAATTCTAGAAATTCAGCAATTTCTATTGCTACTTTATCTGTTATACCTTCATGTATATCTATGGGAACTGTTTTAAGTAAATGTGGTGTTTTTTCTGCAACAGCTTCAATGTCCATGCCACCAGCTGGTGAGGCTACTAATGCTGCACCATTGTAGGTTCTTTCCATAACAATGCTCAGATATGTTTCACGGACAATATTTACACTCTCAGCTACCATTACTTTATCAACAAGGATACCCTCTTTTGGGGTTTGTTTAGTAATCAATTTGTGTCCAATCATATTTTTGGCTAAGCTAAGTATTTCATTAGGATTTTTGGTTAGATGAACACCACCTCTGAATCCATTGTCGAAGTGACCTTTTCCCCGTCCACCAGCCAAAATTTGGGCTTTTACAACATATTCATCAGCTTTAAAATCTGATAATGACTTTGGATCTAAGGAAGAGTCAATAAGTCGGAAATTTTGAATAGATACTTCATGTTTCTTTAGTAAATCCTTACTATGATATTCTTGAAGGTTTAAATTTCTTCTGGAAATTATTCGTGGATAATATTTTTTGGTTAACACGCTAAATACTCTCAAACTTTTAGTTTTGGATATAGCAGACATTGTTATTTACTTCTAAAAAGTTTTAGTAACTAAATTTTGAAATTACAATTTTTTAAGCAAAGATCAAAAGTCACTTCCACTGATTACAATAAAAAAAAACGTTAAATGTCAATCCTGTATCATATCTATTAATTACAATAAATTGGTATGAGCAAAAGTTCACTTAAAATTGACGCTTGACAGCTTGTCTTGGCACTGACAAAAGACATTTTATTATGTTACATTAGGTAGGCTAGGTATAGGCGAAACGCACAAATTTCAAGTTCCTTATGTTTACTCATTAATAGTAATTTATTTAAAGAAGATGAATATTATATTAACTACTTAACTTAATAATTAACAAGTAGACTAGACAAAACAAGTGTTTTCAAAAATATATTTTTAGAAAAAACCTTTAAAAAATTTATTACTCTACGTGATTTTTTAGTGTATTCCTTGCTAATTTCTCTTCAAAATTATTCGTAATTAAAATATATTATTTGTTTACTACTGTCAATGAAATATGTCTATACCGATGATCCCGGGCTAGAATAGAATCATCCTGGTACTGGTGGTGTCGTAAGAGGTGACTAAAGTACGTGTGGTAGAGTCACGTCGCCGAGCAATGGCAGCACACATGGGCAGACTCGACCGGATCTTTACCACCCCCGGCATTTAAAACCGGCGTATAGTAGTGGCTTTATGCCACTGCGTTTCGCATCAGGTAATGCCGGGCTCCGGCGCCCAACCCACCTTAAAGGCCGGCAACGCACCTGTAGCTCTTCTGGTGTTGCACGTTAGCGTGGGCGGCGGTAATCACTTACCATCAGGTGACCCGAACGCTCGTTTGCCTTGTCCTTTTCCATTAAAAAAAAACTTAAAGTTTTTAATAATAAAACCTGCTTATAGTTTAGCTGTAGCTACACAAACATCGATCGCAAAAAAAGTGTATAAAAATAATATCATTGATCGTTTGAGTTTTTGTTTTAAATATTGCCACGAAACGACGTTATCTAAGTAGTGCTTATTTCGTTCTCGTAAAATTTCATGTTTTTTGAAATGTTTGTCAAGCCACTTTGTAAAGGAATATTACTATTCAGTGTTCTTAAGAATTGGTTCACTTTCTTACTAGACCTAAACATAGTTTTACTGGAAGGTTTTCTTAAGATGTCGCCAATTCTGTCTGCTACTTCCTCATCTCTTTATACTGTCTTTCTTATTAGGAGTACTTGTTATTAGGAGTGGCTTGTTGCTCTTCTGATAACGCTGGAAGGGAGCAGGCATCTTGTTCTGATGAAGTAACCTATGAAAGCTTGTCTCTTAGGTTATCAATGGAATTAAAGATAAGGTAATAAAGATTTGCTCATGGTAGATAAATGTATAGAATGGGATAGTACGACAGAACCGTTATTGCATATGGGAAGCACGCGCGGTAGAATTGCGCAGAACGCATATTTTGATATCTGCACATAGACGCCCTCTCACGCCGCACCGATTCCCCGCGAGGGCTCGCGGGGAATCGGTGCGGCGTGTGGCGGGGTGGTCACTAGACTACGGTACAGTCGAGCGCAACGCTGTCAGTTCATTATTATGAAATATGAATATATTATCATATGATAGCGTCATATATACGAAATGGCGCAGTAAAGCATATTTATCTAGTAATATTATAATAATTAGTGTGTTAGATTAAGCAACATGCAAAATCAAGTTATGGATAAGCAAATTTAAAAATTAAATAAAGTATTGAATTGTAATTATTATAATGGGGCCACATCCAAGTCTTCATCAATCCAAATCCAATAAAAAAAATAAAATTGAAAAATAATAAAAATTATAATACATGCAAAAAAAATGTAAAAAATAAAGTTTAAATAAATAAAATATTAAATATACAAGCAAAAATTAAAAGGAATAGCGTTCAGCTACAGTGTTAATTTACAAAAATAATTAGCAATAAAATGAAAATAAAATCAATCAATCGAGGTCTTAATAAATTAATTAAGTTAATAAATGATATCTTCATCAATTCAATCAAAAAAATCAAATAAAGAAATATTTATTACCGTTTTATTTAAAACATTTATAAAAAAGCAAGCAATCAAAACGGTAAAAGGCATTTTGTTTACAATTAATTATATTTTTTTTTGTTGTTGTTGATGTTGTTTGAACCATATATATATGAGCTCGATTGTACTTATAAAGATGTGTGGGTACGAATTTTCTGTAAGGACGTAGCGGTCACACTGACGCACAGTACCACGATATGGCAAAGGGATACCAGACTTTAATTTTTTGTGCCCCAAAATTTATTTTTATAATTTACCCATTTTTTTTAATATAATCCTTAAGAAGTTTTAATATTGCCAGATATTTCTTTATCCATATTGTATAGTACTGTGTATTTTCATTTCAGTATGCGNGGCAGAACTCAACGCCGCGCTTAACCTCGACACCAGAGCGAAGAAATGAAAATATAAATTTAAGTAAATATTTCATCTCCTCGAGTGGGGATCGAACCCACAACCAGTCGGTTTTGCAGTCACACCTCGTGCCGCTGCGCCACGACCGGCCTCAATATATATATATATATATATATATCTGCTATTACCATATTAAAATCTATATGTAAGGTAGTGTTTTAACTTCTGACTAACTTCTCTTCTTAAATTTTAGATATATTTTATTAACTCTATAATAATAAAATTTAAGTTGAAGTAACTTATTTTTGTACTGTTCTATATGCGAAAAACAGTAATAATATTTATAACGTTTCCTTTACACTGAAATTAAATGCCATGGAAGAGATATAGCAAGAAGATTCAAAAGAATAGAATCTGAGAAAAATTCACTACGTAATATGTTTTATTCACAACTGGTTTAAACATAAAAAATCAATCACACGACCCATCCGTGAGTTAACCTATTAGAAATATGTCTAAGATTCAGGACTACAGCCTGAAATCAGACCCATTCATCTACTCTAAAAGCTAATAAAATCATTGTCTTCAATCAACGTAATTGCCATCTTTTACAATTTTCCTGGCAATGACGTCGCAATCAATGATGTTTTTACATAAAACACTTGAAATTTTATCAAAAACTCATTCAAAGTACATGAAATGTGCTGGTTACAGATTTTGTACAAAATGTCAATATAAGTATAAGTACTAGTTAAAATTTTTATACGTTTTCTAAATACGTAATATAGTTTAATTACGAATATTTTTGAAAAAAAAAAATTCTTAAAATATATTTTAGTATACACTAAATCATTAAACTTGTCTAGACTACTTGTTTATTATTTAGTTGAGTATTTATATGATATTCATATTTAAATATCCGATGGAATTGTAATGTGAGCAATAAGCGTCACTATTCCCTACCCTAATAAAAAAAGTTTATCGTCCACGACCACACTTTGGGTATATGTGTTCTGTGTCCACGACAGTCGACAGTTGACAACATAACCTCAAAATAAATAAATGTCTGGCAAAGTAAACACTAAAGATAACCTTACAATAAATTTTGTACTAATAAATAATAACATTTAGCTTGGAGAATTTTACAAATTAGTAGGTTTCAAACTAAAAAAAAATGTCTAACGATATTGACGATAATGTGATAAAAGTTGGAGAATACATCGTTATTCAAAAACAAAACTATAAAAAATTACATAAATTTAATAAAGCGACATCATCAGTGAGCTTTGGAAAAGATACAATAAATCTAAGCGGCATTGAGAACTGTCCGTACTTCTCTATATTTCGTATGGTCGCAAAGGGCACAAGGAGACACAAAGAATTCGATTTAGAATTGTCGAAGGAAACAGTTAAATTAATTGACGAAATTGATTTAAAAGCTTCAGGCACTGATAATAGAAACATATACGACGATGGTAGATCGCAAAAACTGTCTGCAACCGAAATTGATGAACTTAAAAGTGACTCTGCAAGAGCTTCTGATATAGTGGAAACGTTAATAAGTAATTCAAACACTTTTAATAGTAAAACTGGATTTGCACAAGAAAAATATTTAAAGAAAAAAGAAAAAAAATATTTTGAATATATACAAATTTTAAAACCAAACTTGCGAAATATTACTGAAGTATTATACAAATTAGATCCAGGTAAAGTGCAGGGCATTCGTATAGACACATTATCACAAATAATGACGATGTCAAACATAAGTAGTGAAGGCAATCATTTACTTTATGACTCCGGCTCTAATGGGTTGCTTGCGGCTGCTTTATTAGGTGCAATGGGTCCACAGGGCGAAAATAAACTTATACATATGCATCCAGGTAATATGTCACAAAAACAAGCCTTATTAGCCATGAACTTTTCTCCTGAACAGTATAATAGATGTATTTCTGTTAATGTGTATTCTGTTTTAAGGCAAACATATCAAGGTTGTGATACTAATTCAAATGATTCAGACACATCTGTCAAGTGTTTAAAAAGGAAAGCTTGTGATAATTTAGAACATGAAAGTAAAGTGCCTAAACTTGATGATACAAATCTTATTACCTGTGATAACAAGGGAAAAGATGAAGAAAATATGGAAAATGGGAAAAAGAAACCTAAATGGCATTTTGATAACATTAATGCTTCCAAAGTTTTATCAAATAAAGTTGACTCTTTGGTGATAGCCTGCAAGGAAGATCCTTATAATATATTAATGGAACTTATTGACTTTGTCAAACCTGGAAGGCCCTTTGTGGTTTATTATAGTGTAGCTGAACCTCTACAAAATTTATATATGAACCTCAAGTCTTTAAGTAAAGTGGCTGCTCTGAAGTTAACTTGTAATTGGATGAGGAATTATCAGGTTAGCATATATAAATCGATTTAGTACTAAAAATATTATTTAATATTTTATATTTATGCTTAAAAACATATTTAGTCATAAGCCTATCCTAGCCTAGCCTTGTAATTAATATGCAATATAAATAACAATAAAAATCTTAAATTATTTGATTACAGATACTTCCTGAAAGAACACACCCAGATGTGATGATGAGTGGTTCTAGTGGCTTTTTGTTAACTGGATATGTTCTGAAGTGAAAGATATTTATGTAGGTAACAAATAAAAATATATTAAAATTAATATCTCACACTGTGACAAGCTTTTTTAATTATACAAATATCATACAAATTATAAATAACATCGAAAACTGCCATTTTTAAAATTGTGTAAAATAGCTCTCTAAATAGCTCTCTAGCTGTCCAAGTCCAAGGCAAGCAAATATGACAATTTTATGCAGTACATTCTTATCTTAGCTCTTTTTAGGGTTCCTTACCTTTTGAGGAAAAAAAGAGCCAGGATTTTATATCATGAACATTTTAATATATTTTTTATTGAATATTTATTTTTCTTTTCTTAACTACACACCGTCTTGTACATAGAAGAAATGAAAATATTACATATTTCATTTCGTCGAGTAGGAATTAAACCTACAACCTGTCGCATTTACAGTTGCATGCTTGTGCACCTCTTCTATAACTGGTCTGCTATAATTATCTCTATAAGAATATGTCAATTTTTAAATACTAATGATAAAATTTTATTTTTAAAAAGCAAAACATAGTCAAATTTGTATATTTTTAAAAAATAGATATAAAAAAAGGAAATCTTGTAAAATGTTTACAAAAGTAATGTCTTTTGGGGTCACAAAAAAAATCGAGAAACACTTTAAAAAAATGGGTAAAGTTTAAAGACGAAAATGTTAATGATTATTAAAAAATAAAACAAACAAAAAAAATCTTTTTAATAAATAATTTATTATAAAAGCAAATAAATCTTTAGATCGCTTCAATAAAACACAGGAAAAATAACATACAGGTTGATGAACAAATAATAAAGAGAGCAATTAGGCATATCGAAGCATTTGGTATTTTATACATTTCAAACTGCCTTTAAAAATTCATCAAGCGTTAAATATTATAATAATAACGGAATGTGTTTCAGTCTGATATCTGTTCAAAAATGCAAAGTAAATTTGAGACTATCTGAATTTATAGTATTGACAACAAAATATACAAGAAAAAGTATACAAATAACTATAATGGATTTATATGAAATGATTAAAAAATTTGGCACTAGGAATAAATCCACTGCACTGTTTCTTATTAGCCGTATTGTATTGAAGCAAAATCAATTATTTATCTAATGATTTAAATGAAGCAGTACTAAGCAATATTCAATTAAAACAAATATATCTTTGAATATTTTTTTTTCTTGTGCAATTATGGATATTTTTTGAGTATTCTTAATTCTTTTTACATAATATATCTCTTAAAATTGCCAATTTCTCATATAACGTGTTTTTTCGTAGTAATAAACCAAATGCTACTTACTTCCAACAATAAAAAATTATATATTATGATTTGTGGTGATTGTACTAAATTATATGTTGTATCTAACCAACAATTACTACTAAATCATGTGCAAAGATCTTTAAACAAAACAAACAATTCATTAGGAAAATTAAAAATAGGTAAACATAAATTATAGCACTTAAAAGATTTAAGTTTTATCACTTATGAAATTGGAGATATGCACCATTTATAAGAGCCCATGCTAAGTTTAGTTAAGCCCTAATACTATTATACTGGTATGTTTTATAACTTACACAAAACAGCTTTCAGCAGCCATTTTGTTTTTAAACATTGTTTCACTCCTGGTGCTGTAGGCCTCTAGGAAATTGCGTGTAAACTACTTAGGACTATAAATCTAATTCAAGCCATAAATAAACACAGTTAAAAATATATATATCAGTGGCCTACAATTGCAATATTGGAGATCGTTTTTTTATTTTATATCATATAAATGCATATATTTCTTTTCGGCCAATCGTATAAAAAAATAAACCTAAATAATACTATATAAAAAACTGGTTTTACAGCCACATAAATACTAATTAAGGCTAAATCTCTTAAAGAATATATAATCAATTGATTGCATAGAGAAAATAAATAGAGAATTCATTTAATGATTATTATCAACATATTATTATATACCCCAAAGACATTGTATCAAAATGGGAACATCAACTGGCACTGCACCACAATAATTTGTATGAAAGAAAGTTTTTTTGAAAATTGAACACACGTGCAGCGTTTGCTTGGATAATTTACAATTATATATAGTATGGAATAACTTTGGTATTGGTGTCAATAAGAAGGCATGCGTATGCGTAGCTGTGAGGCGCCGGCGTGATGCTTGCAGCGTGACGCGGCTATGTCGAGTCCTCGCCGTTCCACGAACGCAGATCGCATATTTCATCATAGTCCTCCTATAATAAAACAAATTTATAGTAACATCTTAAATGTATATGGTAGCATCTTGTAGATTTGATCCAAGTTAGAAAAAAATAATAAATCAAATCAAGTCTTCTTAAAGTCAATATTATGAAGTGTAAATAAGAAGTCGAAATAAAAATACGAATTTGAAGCACGAAAAGGGGTAAAGACACGAGCTTGACGGGTAGTAGTGAACCACTGACGTACCGACATCCAGGCGTGGTCGAACACGTCCTCGGCGGCGAAGCGCAGCTCGGGCTGCGGGCGGAGCATGTTGGCCACCAGGTCGATGGCGGCGGCCGACACGCGCTCCCAGTGCGGCGCCGGGAACTCCAGGCGCGCCGACAGGATCGCGTCGAACAGCTTCTCCTGGTCCCCGTCCGGCGACGAGAACGGCGGGAACCCACACAGCAGGATGTACAGGATCACGCCCGCGGCCCACACGTCGATCTGATTGGAATATCACTTGTTTAGAAACATTATAATTAACTATTGTAAAATCGTATTGTGTAAAAACAAACTAATCTATCGTGACGCAGCGGGACAGCACTTGCCTGTAAAGTGTTTTTTTTCCTTACCCCTTTCCTCCACACACAATATCTAGAGAATTGGACGGAAAATGAAGAACAGTGTCTTAACACTAACCTAGTTAAAATCTAGGTAAAATAACATAGGTACCTTAAGTCCATATCCAGTCTCCAGTAGTATCTCAGGCGCCACATAGGTGGGCGTCCCGCAGACGGCGTGCAGCGGCCGCCACACCTCCACCGCCAGACCGAAGTCAGCCAGCTTCAGGCCGCGTATACTGCCGTCTACACCTACCTCCACCTATACAAAAAACATATTTATATGACATTTTGTAGATTATACAATCTTAGAGCTAAGTAAACATATTTATATTATTATTATTATTATAAAAAATTTAAATTGCTAAATATCTCGTATTTTAAATTATATTTCGACAAATATAATAAACAGTGTACGACGTCACTATTAAAGAGATAGATATAGATTTAGCAAATTCATACAGTAGACACGGTTACTTTTTATAAAATATATACAGATCATTGCAATTAAAAAAACAAGTGTTTACAGAGACAAGTTACGCTGAAAAAAAAACGTTTAAGGAATATTTAATTATTGTAACAATATTATTGAATTAAGGGAGTTCAATTCTAAATATTTTAATGGAAATTGGTATTTTTACTAGGGCTGTGCTAATTTTAGTAACAATAAATGGTTGTTAAACGTCTTACCAATAGGTTTTCAGGTTTGATATCTCGATGGACGATAGAAAGCGAGTGTAGGTATGCGATAGCTGATGTTAGGTGACCTATTAGCAAGCGCGCTTGCGGCTCGGAAAATTTAGAAGCGGCCGCGATACAATCGAAAAGATCTCCACCTAAAAGTATATGTAGATGTTTTTTTAAACATTGATTAAATATAATAAATTTTTCTTTTTTTTAATTAATTAAAATTTAATATTTCCTTGAATAAACAACACTTCGTACAGTGTCGTTCTTTTTTAATAAAAATATGAAAATCGCCATTTCATTTACAATTTTTCTCTATTTTGTCACTTAGCTTTGCTTTTTCCATATCATATATTACTTACTATGTGTGTATCGTAGTGGCGAAATTAAAAGTGAAAGTTAGAGTGGTTTTATGAATCGTTATTCAATGGATTATTTGTTAAGGTTATAGCTTACCGCTAACGAGTTCCATGATGAGGAACAGCCACTCAGGACTGTCCTGGTCTTCTATGAGAGACACTATGCGAGGGTGACACAGCTTTCGCATTACGCGGACCTTTGAATTAGAAATATGTTACAATTTTTAGTTTTTGTAATATTTTACTTTATCTATATTGATGAAAACGGAGCGGTGCTATAAGTTTGACGTGTCTGTATGTCTGTCTGTGGCTTCATAGGTCTCAGACAGATGAACTGATCGATATCAAATATTTTCCAAGTTTACTTGCTATTAAAGTATAGTATGTATTCATATTCAGTACCTATATGACTTTTTTTCTAAAAATCAATATATTAGAAATATTTAACAAAAATAGATCTATGTTAATAAGAACACAAGACGGTAATCAATACTATCATTATATCAGTTTATATAACTAGTACGATATAAAATGCCCTGTTTGCTTTGCTCACCAACCCCGTTTGACTTGCACTGATCAAATAATAAAATAAAAATTAAATAAAAGGGGGCCGCCGCCGCAACGATGTTCGGCAGTGAAAGTTTAAAATTATACAAACGCTTAGACAACATTATATCGGATACTTCAAAAAAGTCATCCTCGACGACGAACATATATTTATTTAATACAGAAAAAAAATCTTACAAATAAGTTAATATATATTTTTTTAATAATTTTGTATATTATATACGTCATAGACTTACCTCAGCCTCAACATAATGTTCTTTGCCTTTACATTTTGCTTTATCTATAACTTTGAGAGCATATTCCTTTCCAGATGACTTGTCCTTACATATCCGTACAACAGCGAAGTTGCCGTCACCTGAACAGATGTGATATGTATATATAATGGAATCATTTTAGTTAGTAAATAATTAGAAGCCCTCTTGGAGCAATGGCACAGCGTGTAACTGTAAACTCAGACGGTTGTGGGTTCACTTCCCATTCGTGAAATAATTTAATATTTTCATTTTCTCGTTCTAGTAACAAGACAAAACCGGAGTTCCGTCACTTAACACGCAATATTTTGAAAAGTCGGTGAAGTGGGGAACAAAATGTCCTAACATAAGGTTCTCACTGCCTATCCTGCTATTTTTTGAATACAGAGTGAAGCTTAAAAAAAATTGTTGTCATTTCATTTTGACTTAACTGAAATATATTAATGATTGAAAGAGAAAGTAGATAGTTTTATTTAAATATCTCGACTATTTTACTTTCCAAGTCATAATGTACATCTTATGATTATTCATACGATTGTCATTGTTCTTTCGCTGACTATGAATAAGATTAAATATTATCATGAACTATGACTAATGTGTTATGTATGAAGTGGAAGTACACATTCTTCTATTTTAATGAGGATATAAATATTCTAAGTAACGGTTAAAGAAAGTGAATTTTTGGAATAAATCTCTACATAATTTTACACTTATACAAAGTATCATACAAAATATATTACGCCACAGTGCGGTGTGGAGTGGAAAAAACTATTATACAGGTGGAAGTGTCAGCGCTCCTTTTACGGAAACAGCATATAGGGTAAAATATTTTAAACACATACCTAAAAAAAATTATCAAGATACCTCAACAGTTTAGACGTAGGATTTTTTTTCATTTCACGCTGTTTATCTATATACCTGTATTCCGTATGACGCAGTTACGCATAGATACTACCTACTAAAAGTTAAATAACTTTGCCGCCAATACCTACGACTCGATTTCGGAATGAGGCATATGCGGCAGTTTCCCTTTAATAGGTTTATGTGTTGTGCGTGCGTCGTTCTTGACAAATGGCGTTAAAACGTTTTCAAACAAAATAAATAATAAAATTATTGTTGTAATACAAATATTACAACAATAATTTTATTATTTATTTTGTTTGAAAAAATCGCTTTTATTATTGGAAAAAATAATAATAATTCTATTAGGCTTTTATAGAGTAGTAAAAACTGTGGTTTCATTTAAAGTGTTGCTAACCTTCCAGCCTGTATAATATCTCTTAGGACAGTTAAGATACTAAATTCAAACGCAGGATACTCATACGATGTAAATATACAAAAATGTCAGTATTTTAAAAGTGAATGTCTAATATGAGTGTGAAAATCAACACATGAGTAGCTTGATAAAAACGTTTGGCCTAGCGGTCAGACCGTTAGAACGGTTTGCAGATGGCGCGGGTTCAAATTTGGCTAGGTTTAATTTTTCTAAAATATTCAACTATTATCAGTACTTTATAATTACAAAGAATATATTGAGGCCGTCATGGCGCAGGGGCACAAGGGTGTGACTGTAACGCGATGGTTGTGGGTTCGATTCCCACTCGAGGAAATTAAATATTTATTTAAATTTATATTTCTATTTCTTCGCTCTGGTGTCGAGGTAAAGAGCGGCGTTGAGTTCCGCCACTCAACACGCCAATAACACTAGATTTCCTCTGTCTACTCTGCTGTGTGCGGGATACAGCGTACCTATGATCTTCCCGACGCTGTACTTGAGGCGCAGCGGCTGCGGCAGCAGGCTGGCCAGCGGGCACGCGTCGCCGGCCGCGCCGCCCTCCGCCGCCGCGCGCGCCGCCGGCCGCACCGGCATGCGCGGCTTGGGGCCGCTCCTGCGGACCACGCTCTACACTACACATCTACCACATCCGCCCTGCTCACGCTTTCTACGTACTTCTGCGCACCATTTTAGAGTGTTAGAGTCAATTATATCACTCATATTCCACAACTCTTTAGAATACATCTCGAAAATAAGGCAGAAATAAAAGAAAATTGAGTTACTTACATTTTACACTAAACAAAAAAAATTACCTTGAATTCCTAGATATTGCATTACATTTACTTTTCCTACATTGTAAAACAGCCTTGCTCTCTTCAAATTCGAGTTCGAAGTCTTCTTGATTAACTCTATAAAAAATTATTAATGATAACAACATAAAATAAAACTATTTGTTTTTTAGATTGACATCCCGCACATAACTGGGTACGCAGAGGGAATCTGAGCACCTAGTGTTAGGACATTTCGTTCTCCATTAAGACACTTCTGTTCCTCACTTTCTGCCGAATTTGGGAGATATTGCGTGTTGAGTGGGGGTGGTGGGGTAAATCCGCACTCGAAGGAATTAATTATTTTTATCCTTCCTCTTTAGTGTCTAGTGTGGCACTCATTCCACACGTAAATTATTCTATAATATCGGAAAGTGGTGAACAGAGTGTCTTGACACTAGGTTCTCTCTGCCTACTATGCTATACGTGGAATATAGTGTGAAATTAAAAAAAGAAAAAAAAACAGATATAAATAATAGTCTTAAAATTCTTGGCAAGTTTAAATACGGAAAAAAGTGGAATTAAAAGATTACTCATAAAAAAACGTGTTTTACAAATAAGTTTTATCGTATCATTACAGCTTCATCTTATTTACATTTAAAAATGACCTATTGTTTAAAATGGCCCATATTCACACACATTTTAACAAACTGCTTTTTTGTTACTTTGTTTTTTTGCCAGAACAAATGAGGGGATACGACATTGTCTGCATACCTCTTTCTTCATACATGCCCTTCCCCAGTATCACAAATACTGAGTACTTTATGGTTAACTGATTTCTTAAATCTTTTTATTATTCTTTTATCGCTTATTACCTTAACCTGCCCAAACCTCACAAGCATGTTCATCGTCATCCTTACTGACATCCTTGCAGGTAACGACTAAAATTAACCTGCCTTTTTATGTATAATTTTCATGGTGAATTTGGCCAGATAAACTGACTGCATATCCACACACAAAGAGATCACATCTCCACAGCATTCATCTTTCTTTTATTCTTCTTTTGATTTACACTTCCTTCCTAAAAATCTAAAATGTACAAACCTTTCGTTTCCATATGCAAAAAAGACATCTTCTTCTTCAAAAAACTGGTTCAAAGCAGTGACTGGAGTGCCAGTTTGCGTAAACACTTTTCGTACACAGCCAGTATCCAATTTTATACATTCAGTGATCGCCGCAAGCGCGTGTTCCAGAGTTGGGCTATTGCGTTTGTTCAATAGTAATCTGCAAACCTGAAAGTATAATGGTCTTTCATACTTTAAAAATTGATTATTTATTTTAGCATCATACTCCCTTTAGCATCTACATCTTGGGAACATGGGAACCTAGTGTTAAGGACACTCCATTGTCATTAAGACACTTCTGTTCCCCATTTTCCACAGAATTCATTGAAAAATCCGAAAAGGCATTGTGTGTAAGAGTGGCGAAACTAAATGGCGAGTTTTGCTTATTTACCTCTGGTAAATAAGCAACGAAATAAAAATATTAATAATTTAATCTCAGAGTGGGATCCGAGAAGACAAGCGTCGTGTTTACCGCCATACGCTTGTAGGCGTTCCATGGTTCCGTGGTATGGGTTCCACAAGCGCCACAACGGTCTCAAAAAATAAATAATATTATGATGATATTATAAATTTTATAACCAGACCCTACGCCTTCGGCGGCTTCGCCCGCATTTACCACGTAATTATTTATTTTTACAAATCTGTATTACTTCAGTGTTCTATTAAAGTTTCAGTCAATTTAATAAAATTATTAAAACAATTTTTCCAAGCATAATATTTTAAACTGTTTTAAACATAACTTTTTCATTTTATTACAATGGACAGACAAATTGACAAATATTTTAAAAGTATTTATTTATTTATTTAATACTTTATTACACTAACATGAAACACAAAAGGAGAAAAAAAAACAGAAAGATAATCATTGGTGTAAGGGCAGCCTTATCACTACAGCTGATCTCTGCCAGGCAAGGAATTGTTTTGGGCTCTATTACATTGACAAATGCCTTCAATAATAGATTTTCTTATATATCTTCCAAGTGCAAGTGCACTTCCAAGACAGTAAACATAAAAAAAAGGGTAGGCAAGATATTGCTAAATTTGATGCTTAGCTTTGTACAGTTGGAGTGAGGAAATAATAAATTATATACCCAAGTGAGGATTGGTTCTGATCATTACATTGCATTGTGCATATTAAGTTAATAGCAATGTTTGAGTATAAAAAATAATTTAAATGTGATAATATTTACCTTGCGGGGTTTCACTCCATTTCTAATAAGAGTAACTATGCGTGGCCGGATTACATTATCACCTGCTGGACTTACTCTAGGTGATCCATTGCCAGTGGAGTTGCTACCATTTGTCTGGAATTATATAGTTTTTTTAGTTTCATTCTACATATAGCATGGTACAAAGAGGGAACCCAGTGTAAAGTCTATTCCCCACTATCCATACAACTTTTGACAAAATTCAGCATAGCTTTGTCTGGTTACCCAAGTGAAGAAAAGAAAATAATTTATTGCTTTGTGTGGAAATAAAACAAAAAACTTTGTATTATATTATTTTATGGTTGAACATGTTTGATGTTTTAGGGAGAATGCATATAAAAAATAAATAACATATTTATTTATTTTAGATTTATATTTATATATATATATATATTTTTTATTAATTGATTTATTTATTTGTTTTCAAAGTATTTGGATAGCATTTGAGAAAAATGATCTAATTAAGTTATTATATAAAAGGAATTCTAAATAATTAATTGAATCATATCCAATATGACTATACTTTCCCTTTTTTTTTTCAACAAAGATTAAATTTGCTTTCTACTATATATTAGAGTTATGTAGCAGAATCCAAGACTATAATTACTATAATTAAACAATTCTAATTAGAGTAATGTTTTTTTTTATTTAAAAGTACTTCCCTACAACCACTTCAAACACTTAATAGTATTTGATAAACACATTATTATTACAAGGAAATTCATATGTGAAGTTGTTGAAATGTATACAAAACTATTTAATAAAAAATTTATAATTTTATAGAGCAAATTACTCACTTGCAAATATCGGGAGACAGGTCGATTATTAGCTCTTGCTGGTGATGGACTGGCATTGTCACTCAGAGACTCAGGCCCACTTAGCCTAAATGACTGAGGTGTCACAGCACTAGCTTCATAGTCCAACTTTTTAAAAGGTTCACCAACCCCGCTGCAAACATATGACTGGCCATCTTCTAAATCATCCACTTTTCCTATCTGTTAATTACAAATCAAAAAAAAAATATGTTGATTCTTTCATATTTTATTAATTTGTAGAATAATCATTTGTATTTATACTCACTTTTCTACCTTCTAAAGAATATATTGTTCTAACACCACTTGGCAATGTTACATTATCCACTAACACTCTAGTTAAGTCTGCAGTTAAACTATCAAAAGATCTGTAAACAATTTTTACTTTATAAGATTTAATTTAGCAGGTATGAGTCATACTAAAAATAATAAATTAGCTAAATTTTTCCTGTAAAGTATGTACTTGGATGAGATATAGTCACATATATTTATGTTTCATAGTCTTTTTTAGTCTATATGTAAATATAGTTAAATTTGAAAATAATATTAATTTGTACCTTCAGAACTGTGTCACATTCAGTTTAAGTTTTAGTTTAAGCTTAAAATATTTTCTATTAAGTCATAAAAAATATGTAAAAAAAATATATAATATGTAAAATTTAATTAAATTTGGTATATATGTACTATATGCATATATACAAAAGTGAAAGTAATTTTAAATTATTGACAATTTATACAAGAAATTGCTATTTTAACAATTTCCCACCTGTATCGTTCTGGCAAGACTGGAATTATTACTCCTGAATAAAATTTGTCACCATTTCGAAAAAACCTGATCCTTTTTGCTTTACGTGCAGGTTGAGATCGAGTCATTACGTTACGTCGATTCGTCCTAGATTTCATAATTTCCATATCGCTTAAATCCTTTTCTAATTCGCATACGGAGCTTGAGTGGCTCCCACTACGGCTTAAATTGTTCTCCATTCTGTAATATCAAGAAAGTTGAGTAAAGTTTTGTAAACTTATAATTTCGATAACGAACTAACAAAATTCATATTGTCCTCACATCTGTTCTTCTCTGTGCTTAATAGAAACTATGAAATATTATTTAGTATAATAATATTTCTTACTTAATCGTCTCTCATTTTATGAAATTTATGAAAACTATGAAATATATGTTTAACGAAATATTTTATTCAATGGTTAAAGTATTTCATGAAACACGGAAACCTGCGGAAATCAGCGCAGGTTATAGATAATATAAAATATATAGATAAATAAATAATATATGTACAATGTAGATGTTGACATTACTAACCTGTGGCGTACGCTCGTCCGTCAAAAAATCACAATTATTTTATTTTTCGACAGGTTACAGAATAATATGGTATGGTAAAGTATAATAATATATAATAAATTATTACCAAGTAAACAATAAAAAATAAATTCACTGGTTGTGAAAATTACATAGATGACAATTTTATTAAAACTTTAACCTTTATTTTTGCTTAACGTATTTAATGCTCAAGGTGGCAGATGAAAAAAATAAATAAAATATATAGATTTCATAACTGTTAATATATTTTAATTTAATAAATGCATAAAGATTATTCTAGAAAGATAGTAGTTACTGTATTATTTGCGTTTCAGATTTAATTATAAATGCTATGATGCATGATGCAACTATTGGATGTTGTTTAACAAGATTAAATTTTTTACCAATAGCAACATCATAAACAGGTGACGCATTTATCAATTTCGTTTAATGTCAAAACGTACCTACAGACAAAGAGTGACTATTATTTTTATTTTTCGTCATAATTATATAAATTTTTGTGCATCATGTCTTCACGTAAAAAGGTTCTTCTAAAAGTTATCATTCTTGGCGACAGTGGTGTTGGGAAAACATCTTTGATGAATCAGTTTGTCAACAAGAAATTTTCCAACCAATATAAGGCAACAATAGGAGCTGATTTTCTCACGAAAGAGGTAATTGTCGATGACAGGATCGTCACAATGCAGATCTGGGACACAGCAGGACAAGAGCGATTCCAATCTTTGGGGGTAGCCTTTTATCGCGGGGCGGATTGTTGCGTCTTAGTTTTTGACGTAACTGCCCCTAACACGTTCAAGTCCTTGGAGAGTTGGAGAGACGAATTTTTGATACAGGCGTCACCACGCGATCCTGAAAACTTTCCATTCGTTATATTAGGTAATAAAGTGGATTTGGATAACCGTGCTGTGTCAGCAAAGCGTGCACAGCAATGGTGTCAAAGCAAAAACGACATTCCTTATTTTGAAACAAGTGCCAAAGAAGCCGTGAATGTCGAACTTGCTTTCCAGACCATAGCACGAAATGCATTGGCTCAAGAGACTGAAGCAGAGCTTTATAATGAATTCCCTGATCAAATTAAGCTGAATGCCAATGACAATGGCCGCAACAGGGATGGAGATAACTGTGCTTGCTAAATTCCACATCACTTTTAAACAATGGCAATATACTAGTGTCTCCTTATTTTACATAAAAAATAATATAATAGAATATAATTTTTATTTAAGTAATAGTTACTTTGATTTATTATCATATGTAAAAATCTGTATAGCCATGATATAATTTCACTTTTGTCTTGGTGATTTTTATGCACTTGCATTATTGTAAGTTAGCACTTATATAAGGACACCTGTTACTGCTAAAAAGAGTTTGTTTGTATTATGTAAAGTACAATTGGATCTGTTTTAATAGAACAAAACTTTTTATATGTAGTAGATACTGCAATCATAATTATGAGTTATTATATGTGTAAAGTTATTAGCTAAATTAGTTTGTGTGATATATTTTATTTCATTAATCTAACAAAGACCAATTGACAACTATATTTAGTTTTAATTTCTATAATTTAACATAATTTTCACTTTAATTTAGTTTTAAAATAATCCATATAAACATTTAATTTTTGTTGAAATAGTTATATTTAATGAGTTAAAAATTTTAAAAACAAAAATGTTCATAAATATTGTCTATAAAAAATTTTTAAGCCTATTAGCATTCATATGAATCAACAATGTTTATTTCTCTATGACTCATATTTTTAAATAAATGTAATTTGCCAGCAAGACTGCAAAGTATATAGCAACTATTATATACATATCTTAAAATATTTTACTGAGTTATATTTAATATGTTTTAATTTTTACTGATTTACATTTTCTCATGTTTTATTGTCAAAGTAAAATTTTTACAAAACCCTTAATTTGATCTTTATGGAGTGATAGTAAATTAAAAAAAAGTTTTAAAATCATTTGTTATTGTAATAAATCAAGTGCTAAATTAACAACTGTTTCTTTAGTAAACACTATGTTTCTGTATATATTTGATTTTTTTTTTATTGTTAGATGTAAGTAGATAATGGTACCGCAGATAAATTAAAAGATAACTACCATGGACGTAGGAATAAGGGGGGCCGGGTGGCTCTTGCTGGCCCCATAATAGTCTTGTGCCTATCCCAGAATTTTTACTAACAAAAAATTTGCCCTGAAAAATAAAAAAAACTTTACACAAACATACCTGTTCAAACCTTAAGTCCAGCCCTCGCCCCCCCAGAAAATATATCTAGATATACCCTAGATTACTACTCAGCATTTTGTAATACACTTATTATTTAAATAAAACTGCAAAACATTTTGCTGCATATATTATTATTTTATTGTGAACTCATCTCATGAAATTATAGTAGTATAATACATACATGTTATGCATTATTGCTTATTAATATGTGATGTTACAGTTATACTGGAAGCTTAAAGTATTGAAAATATAAACATTAAAATAAAAATAAATATTTCCTATATCCCATTTTATATTCCTGAGAATGGATTATAATTGTTTATTACTATGAATTAGTAATAAAATAAAAATTGTATAAATCCTCAAAGAGCAATAATGTACTATTGATGGGCTTCACAGATTTAATGATATAAGCAAACAATATTCAATTTATGGCCTATAATTGGAATGATACCGATTAAAGAGTAACTTAAAAAATTGTGCTTAAAACTAACTTCTTGCCTTGTAATTTTTGGGAAATATGAATATCTATTGTTTCTTTGGTATAATGGGATATAACTTTTTGATTGTTATTATTAAATAATTAACGGTAAATTCTAAGATCTAGATAAAAAAATATGATATGCTGTAATAATGGTTGCTTTTAATTTTATATTAATTAATAAAAGTACATAAACACCACAATCTTGTTTTGTATGGAAACCTTAAATGTATCAAATATATTAATCAAAAAATCATATTTATTAACTGACTTCAAAAAGGAGGTTATCAATTCGAATGGTGTGTATTATCTATAGGTATTTTCTTAAGCCTACGAAATATAGTGCAGTATAATAACTTATCTAATATATAATAAAACAGTAAAAATATTTTGTCTGTACATTTAGTATTTTGGACTGAAATGAATAGAGGGATACTTGTCTTGTACCACTGTCTGTCTATATGTATGATCACGCTTATCTCGGAAATTACTGAACCGATTAAAACTTCACCAATTGTTTTGTTTAACTCAGCTTAAAATTTAAAGTTTGTTTCATGAAAATAGGTTAATTAAAAAAAAAGTTATCGCCATTTGAATGAACTCAAGGCATTATTTCCATGCGAATATTAATTATATAGCAATCTGATATAGATTGCTATATATTTAAACATTTATACATTTATTATACTTACAATAAATGTATAATTGTTTGTATTTAGTAAAACATCGTTTTCGATTAATGTAATCATATATTAAGTGAAATTTAACATAAAAACGGCATTTTTTAACTATGTGAACAGTTACTGTTTAACTTTAAGCCCAATAGATGGCGCTGTGCATAAAGCATCATTTTCTGAATCGCGCTTGTACTATTTTTGGCTAAAGAATGATATTCGAAACGCCTTGGTTATATGACTGTTGATGAAAATATATATTTAATATTTTTAAAGTACTATCGTTCAGAGTACAAACAATAAAGTAAACAAAATTGATTTGTTAGTAAAGGTTACCTTTATAAAACATAACAGTTAAGTTAAAGTCGTAATTCAACACAGAAATTGATGTTCAAAGAAATATTAAGTAAATACAATAGATTGCTCAGCTCGTTTGTTTGAAATAAATCTGTATAAAAATGCCTATTTACCAATTGTACATTTAGCTAATGATATATGTAACTAATTTAAAAACTGTACAGGAGTTAATATGCAATCATTACAGTTATTTTACAAAGAATATTATGAATCCTTACCCAAATCAATAATTTAACATTTAAGGCTGTTTCTGAAGGAATAAATTAAATTATTCATTGACATCAGCACATTTAACAGATATTTAAAATTATGATAAGACGTACTTAACATAGGTAGAAAGAACGTAATGTTACAAAAATATATACGTATAAAATAGCTTTATGTATCAATGCTCAAAGTATATTATTAAAAATATCAAGTATTAATCGTATTTTTTAATTCAAAAATCCTTATGAAAATTACGGTAATATAGTAAAAAAATTATATTAGAAGATTACAGATCAAAATAATAAAAAATCATATTAGAAGTCATTATAGTTGTCAGTCAATTCTGTTTATTAAATTAATATTCATGTAGTTCAAGCGAGCGAAGCCGCGGGTGGGCCTCTAGTTATTAATACGGATGTGGCGCCGCTATCTAACACCCAATACTTTTAAATGGCTGTATCGCAATTCACAAGATCCTTTCTGCTTACCTTACAAAATAAAAGTGATGTGAAACAATACAAAACATGTATACCTACTTATCATTTTGCCTCAGAGACTAATAACTGAAAAATATACAGAGTGTTTTTGTCAGCACCTCTTTAAATGAAATGAAAACAGTTTTGACTACTCTATAAAAGCCATAATAATTCTAATAAAATTAAAAAACATTCTTTCCCCAAAAATGAAAAAGTGATTTTTTCAAACAAAATAAATAATAAAATGATTGTTGTAAAATAGAACGCCATTTTTCAAAAACGAGGGACGCAGACATGACCTATCAAAGGGAAACCGCCATTGCCGGAAATGAATTCCGAAATAGAGTCGTAGATATTGGCGGCAAAGTTCAAAGTTGTTTAACCTTTAGTAGTATTTTTGTAGTATTATGTGTTTACGTTATTGATATCTATGCGTAAATGCGTTACACGAAATAAAGGTGTGGATAAATATATACTCTTTATTGCATTATGTGATTTACATTAATACCATAAAATTGTTACATTGGTAAAAGTGGAATGAGGAATGAAGTATCTTGATTAATTTCTTTATTCTTCTTGGGTTTAAAATATTTTATCCTATATGCTGTTCTCGTAAAAGGAACGCTGACACTTCCACCATGTATTTCAAAATTTTAAAATATCGATATGGCTTGTGCGGTATGCCTAAGTAAACCTAAAAGTAAAAATTATAAAAAGCTCACTGTAAATACAGCTTTTAAATTTAATTAATGTAGACCTCCAGATAGAAGTGTAGATTTCAGATTAACTATAATAATTCATATTGAAAGTGGTCCCTATATTCAATATAAGATAGTACATATCATATTATATTATCATGTAGTTTGAGCTAAAGGTATTATGTTTTTACAAGGACTATGCGCATGCGGAGCGGGGCGCGGGCGGCAACGTGGGAAGGGGACGAAGCTCCAGCGTTTCAGCCGGCCTGCAGGCCTGTAGCGAAGTCAGTCTCGCTTGTGACATGAAAGGGCGCGATTCTTCACACGCATCACGGTGCTCCGAGAAATGCATTACAATGAACAGCCTCCTGGGATTGCATGTAATGGTAAGTCCGAGTTGTAAGTCCGCTACAGTATCTTAGGTTTTTTTATATATTGATTTATTGCTATGGAAAGTGAGATTTGTGCATCACAGTAGAGTTGTAATATTATTACCTATATTACAAAACATACAAGATTTTTTATTTTTTTTTTATTTAGATACACTAATTAAGAATAATGTACGTGATATTGCTAATGGTATATTGTTTTACGCTTTTCACATACATACCTATATAATATCGTAAAACTTATAGTGTATTATAATATTTATATATTTTCCTGCAACAAAATAATTTTATGAAAATAAAAATAAATTAATAACATCTCTACATCTTATTTTTTTTCTATAGGTTTTTCATCAAATTTCTCAATTTTTTTTCCGTGTAACTGTATATAAGTATTATAATTATTATGCCACCATATATTCTACTTCTTATATCATGATGACATTTTAAAATACAATATTTTAATTAAGTCTAATATTTTGTAGAGATTTTCTTTCCCCGTGTCCTCGTTGACCTTGTGATATATTATACTAACAGACAATTACCGCGAAGTTGCTTCAATGCAAATCATAAAGCCTTTTAGTATAATACTAACCTATTTTCAATCATAAATAGGGAAAGCAGATATCTTCATAACATCACCTATTCATCACCTGAAGATGCATTTTTTTCTTACATTCTATACTCATTCAAAAATATATACTAATCATAAAAGAAAAATTAAATACTATAATTAAAATAATACTAAAATTAATACTAAAATTAAATTTCTATTATTAAATAATCCTAAATATTCACTAAAACAATAGAATGCAAAATTTGCTTACTGTTGCGATAGAATGTTTTGCTTATGTGGAAAAACTCGACCAGTTCTTTCTAAGAACTCTACCTAACATTTGTGAATATTGCCAATTAACCATAGTTATGTGCAAGCTGATTTCATTTTTTTTATGTATTTCAAATACTTGTATGAACTTTTCATATTTTCCAAATTTTAAGGGATGCTTGGAATATTAATGAACATCACAATATAGTCACGTTCATCCTTTTTTTATAGAGTTATATTAATAGAAGTTTAAATAGTGATCTACTTTGATGATTAACGATTTAATTGTTTATAAAAATAGAGGAGTATAGAGCACTGTATATTAATACAATCTCATATTTCCAATAAATATTTAAGGAACCCTCATTTGTTTACTTCTTAGGTTCGTACTCACCACATATAATAGAAGCATGAAGAATTTCAAATAATAATTTCCTTTCGCTTTTGTTATTTTACTATCACTGACTACTTAATTAGACGTTTTGAACTTATCGCAGGGTAATGGATTAATTAAAAATTATAATAGAAAGATATAGGTTTCACAATTCACATCATAACTTCTTTGGTTTTAGCGGTTTGTATTTCAAGTTTTCTAATAAAAAAAAAATATAGGAAAATGGGGAACGGTGTCTTAACACCAGGTTTCGCCTGCCTATCCTGCTGTGTGCGGGATGCAGCGTGAAGCTGATTTATTATTTAATACAAAATTATAATCACGATAATTCCGTTAAAAATAGTTTTATATCACAAATCATGCTTTACTTTATCGATAAGTACTCACTGAGAAAGGTTGTTATATGAATATCTTCAGAGATTTAGCTCTTTCTAATTTTTAATTTCTTCAGAAAACGAAAAAAAAGGTAAATCGATCGTCGATGTCATTAATTCAAAATAATAGGTAAAGCAAAGGTTTTTTTATATATAATATAATTAATTCAATATTATTCTTAGAATTAATAAATGTAAAAAAATATGACTCTTGTTTAGTATCTTCAGAATTCAGAATATTTTAAATTTCTTTTTTTTTCTATCATCTTGGATATAAGTAAATGTATTAGTTTTATCAAAAAAAGTTATAAAGTGAAACAGTCAAACTACAGTTTGTCAAAAATTTATCGAAAATACTAGAAAATACTAGCGTAATCTATAATACAAAAAAATTATAATGTCTATCAAGTATCAACATACTATCGACACACATTCGAATGCTTCAATGCATTTATTGATTTTATTGAAATTGGCTTGTACCGTATACGATTATAGTATGTGAAGACACATACTTGTATTTAATGATGAAACTTCGTTTAGGTATTTGAAAAAATCTATAGAGTTTTAAATCACAAAAACAATAAAGATTTATGGTTTGTATAGTATACGGGTATTGTAAAGGTCCATTCCAATTTATTTCGAAAATTAAAAAAAAAATGTTTCAATTCAAATAGTATACTAATATATATATATTAATTAGTGTACTATTTAAATATAACATTTTTTTAAGGCCGTCGTGATCCAGGGACACAAGGGTGTGACACTAACGCGACGGTTGTGGGTTTGATCCTCACTCGAGGAAATGAGATATTTATATAAATTTATATTTCCATTTCTTCGCTCTGGTGTTCAGGCAAAGAGCGGTGTTGAGTTCCGCCACTCAACACGCAATGCCTCCAAAATTCGGCGGAAAGTGGAGACCGGAGTGTCTTAATACTAGGTTCCCTCTGCCTACCCTGCTGTGTGCGGCATACAGCGTGAATAATATTTTTTACAGTGGAGTAAACCTCTTTATAGATATCGTTGGCCTAACCCTACTGAGTATAATGAATTTGTTCCGACTTCTGTAGTGCGAAATTGTAAGGAGATATTGCATCATCCTTCTATCGAATTTCGATCCTCGTACTATAACGATATTTGTATATATTCAAATATTTCTACCTATATGATAAATACTTAAATCATCGATACTAAAATAATAAATACCTGGTATTTATATTATCTAAATACTTAGAATAGATCTACGTGATTGTCCTTCCTTTTCTTGTCGTTGTGAGTCATTTATATATTCAACCATTACAAAATATAGCTATGTACTGGTGAATTTATTGGTTGGTAAGCATTGATTGAGAGTTTAAATAATAAAAACACGATGATTGTTATATTGCTTCTTTGTTTTGACGGATTGACTTGTTACCACTACATTGCCAGTTATACTGTTGCCAAAAAAATAAAGTGCATACATTGTTAAGTTTCAGCCATTTTGTCATACCTATACTAAAAAAAAATAACATTAGTAGATTTGACAGATGCCACTATTTATTTTCTCTTTGCGGGTTTTTTTTTCTAGTAAACAGGTCTGTACAGTAGTGTGAAGACATAATCTCCAGTTTCAGGAAATTCTAATTGAATTTTATAATTTTAAATACGTGTAAATCCACATGTAATAGAAATAGACAGGTGACCTAAATAAACAGAAATATATTTATAATCCTTAATTACGCTACATTTCTAGTTACATATGAAGAAATATTTGAATAGTAAAGTTTGAAATAGTACCTGGTATTTAAATATTGATTTTGATACCTATGACGCGTGGACGCTGTAGACCAAATGAGACTAAATGCCACGGATGAGTGACGTGCTACGAATAAAATAGGCGCCAAATAGCTACCGTCTATTTTAATTAAGATATTTTATTGGTATCGTTCGCTCTACATAAGTAGATTCATTGCTGTAGGACTTGTAAGTTTAATTGATTTTAATTAATTATAATTAATCAGATAGTTTGTATAGTAAAAAATGTATAACTTTTTGTAAATCGAAATAATATTATTTCTTTAGTCTGTGTATTAAATTTACTATTTTACAAAATGCACATACGACAAATATATATACGACACGGTCTATTGATATAAATCTTTTATATATACATATGTACATATATACGTCGCATGATCAATCAGTCACACAATCATATTACAAGGTAAATACAGAATAAAAATGCACCTTTTGAAACTTTCCTCCGCTTGGAGACATTTTAAGTAAGTTGTAGTGTATTATTTGTGTATCGGGCTATCCATAGATACAATAAGGCCTCCTCGTGATAATCTGTCCGTACTGTCCACATATGTATTCATACTAAAAAAGGCGAAAAAGGTCAAATTAGTGAAAGAAAGAATCTGTAGAAATTCTGTCTGGGAAATTAATAGGTATAGCACCATTAAGAATGTCGCATATTTTAAAAAATCACATGCAACGTTCATCCTATGCGCGATGTACTGGTCATTTTTGAACTGCCGATTTAAAAATCAAAACAACTTCTTTCAATTTAAAGTGGTACGCGATGGGACGTTGAGCAAAAAAATTATTTATTGTTGATATAATTTTGCGCTGGGGCACAAGCGTGTGACAGTAAACGCTACATGTTGTGGACTCGATTCCAGCTCGAGGAAATGAAATATTTCATATTTTAATCTTATTTTAATACAATAATGGCCATGTTCTACCAGTTTTTTTACAAAAATATTGCCAAGTTATTGTTGATAGCTTATCCCACCAAACCACCACTTAGGTTGAATAATCCACATTATACTATGTAGACTAATTGAAAAGCTTTTGTACATAGATCTTTGAGCTACTCGGCCATTCTGCTCATAAAAACATTGCTAAATAGTATTTATTTTAGCTTCACGCTATATCCATCAAATATCAGGAACGGCAGAGGGAACCTGGGTACCTTGTATTAAGACACATAAAGACATTTACATTTCATCCGAATTCTTAAGGCGTCACGTGTTGAGTTCCTGAACTCCATGCTGCGCTTTACCTCGACAACAGAGCGAAGAAATAAAAAGATTCAATACTTCATTTACTACAGTCGAACCCACAGCCTGTCGCGATTACCGTCACGAATTAATTATTTAATAATAACATTCTAATGATGTATAAAACATTATATTAGAATGTTGTTATTAAATAATAACTGAAATTATGCTTCAAGCGTAGAGATGTGACGTTAATATGTGGCTAACGATTATGGTCAATATACTTGTAAATTAGTGATTAGATTAGATTTCGGCTTTATCAAACGATTTGTAACAACTACTATGACTAATAAAGTTTATTTCCTCCTGATAATTTTTATGCGCCGCGTATTTTTGTGACCCTGACCGGAAAAAAGTAAAATGCGTTGAGATTGTACTTCACGCAATGCCTCCAGAATTCGGCAGAAAGTATGTCGGGAACGGAGTGTCTTAACACTAGGTTCCCTCTGCCTACCCTGCTGTGTGCGGGATACAGCGTGAAGCTGATTTATTTATTTTATTTAAATTTTCTTATAAAGACCTTGTAAAAATTTTACGTTAAAAAGTACGTTAAAATATTGAAATATTAAATATTGTAAAACAAAGAAATAACACAAACATAACAAATGATTTACAACTAAATCTACAAGAGTGAAGCACATTCGATAAGCGTACGCGTTTACAGACAATTCATGTCATTGTCAAAGAACTGGCAATATCAATCAATGGAATGTTTAGTCCGAGTTAGAAAACATAGCAAGTGATTTAATATTTTTTATTGATTAAAATATATCAACAAAAATAATTGTTATTTTCTTGTCCAAGTAAACAGTACCAGAGGCTAGTCATGGGGCACATCACAAGGGTGCGCACGAAGGATGCTGTAACCCCTTGTAGTTTCAATTCCTACTCGCGGAAGTGAAATATTTAATATTATCCAGTAATGAGGCAAAAACTCGGCGTTGTGTTCTGCCAACACGTTATACCCCCCAAATTTCGATGGAAAGTAGAGAACGAAAGTGTCTTAGTATTAGGTTTATCTTAACATTATGACGGAGTGTCTTAACATTAGGTTCCGAGGTTCCCTCTGCCTACCCTGCTATGTGTTGGATAAGCGCGTAAATAAAAAAAAAACAGTAAAGTGAATATTCAGTAAAAATACAAGGAAGTTTTTACATCCGCAAGCTTGGATTTATTGTAACATCTAACAGTATCATATAGGTACAGTAACGTATTATATATTTTTCAATTACCACTCAAAAATAGTAAAATTTGCCGCCTACGCTTTTCAGTTTGTAGAAATATTTCAAACTCATTTTGACGCATGCGTGAAACGTATTGATTGGTCCGTAGCGAATCCCGCTCCTGCAAGTGACTTTGAAAATGTTCTTTTTTATTACTCTCAGAGATAATTGGATAAAGTATTTGACAAGTTATTCAACTGAAATAAAAATTATATTATTTTAAAGAATTTATTGGTTATTGGTTTCTTTTTTACATAAATAATAAAAAATATTTTATTAAATATTCAAGTTGATTACTTTTCTTTTTTCTTTAATTGAATAACTTATTTTGTCACCGATATAATTATATAGACACCGATAGTTTCTTTTGTTTTTACGTATCTATACATTTTTCACACCGACGTAGACGTAAGTACTTTGACTCTTCATTGAGAAAAAAATAATTTGGCCGACCTTGAAAAGAAATAAACAAATCAATAGAAACATTAACGTTTCGTCAAGATGGATACTGCTAAATTAACTATTTTTAATATTGAGATGTGTTACTGTTTACCTAATCTTATTTAATTTTCGTTTCTTGTTATAGACAATTTTGAAGGTTATTTACATATAATAAATCTTTTTGTCTAATTATCAACGCCTTCAGTGTTTTGTAAGTAGATTTCATTTCATGCATTGCTACTAAAGTCATTAAGTATAATTGGTATATATGTAATTAGAGTTATCGTTCTAATTTTTGAACTAATATGATAACTACATACATATGTGAATGGTGCTTTCATAAAATAAGTGAGCGTTTTAGAAGAACGTGTTATATGATGTCCTGTGACGTAGTTATCTAAGAATAAACGACGGTCATCTCTAATTATAACTAGCTAGGTAGGTACATCATGAGTACGTAGCTGCACCTAATATCTTAAAAAATAATACTCAAAATGCACACAATTGTTTATATTTTACTGATGACTATCTAAATTTTGATTTAATTTTTCTTTGAAATTAAATATTGAATATTTTCGCTTTGGTAACGTGCGTTTGAAAGTTTGGCGTTAAGTTCCACCACTCAACACGGAATGGCTCGAGAATTCGACAGAAAGTTGGGAACGGAAGTATCTTAACGGAACGGAATGCTTATCGTTAGGTACCCAGGTTCCCTCTGATTACTCTACTATGTACGGGATACAGCAAATGAAGCAAATTATTTTTTTTATATGATAATGATATATTCAAATTCCATGAAATCTAAATTACCGTCATGTAGTTAAAACTATCACGCTAATGCCAAAATCGTCTGCATGTATGGACGTAATACGATCATATGCTTTTTTATTTTTAGCTTTTGTCACTTGTCATACTGGTACGGAGATAGGATATTGGTGACTTTTTAATTCACTAATAATTTTATAATATTCCTTTGATTGCCATTTTGTATGTTATTAGTTGTCGACAATAATATTATGTAATTTACACATTTCTGGCCTTATAAAATTTACATACTGTAAAAGTAAGTTAAAATATGTTTAAGTTCTATGCAATATTTTATATAGTTTGGAAAATTTTATTATCAAACATTGCATAACCTTGTCGAATATTTTCAGTCTTGTCCTTTCTTATTTTTATCTATATCTATCTATTATATAAAGAGAAACGATTTGTCTGTGTTTGTATTGAATAAACATAAAAACTACTAAAAACTACTAAAACTCTTTTACATGGCTCAATTTTATAAGATAAATGGTCAATGGACAATGGTCTAAAATATGTTGTCTTTTATAAACATATAAAAAAGTCCATGATATTAATCATATGTTAATCTCTAAAGATTGAGCCACAATAATCAGTTTAATATATTTAATTTCAATTTATCGTGTTATTGTTTATGTATTTTCTATAATTTGATCAAGATATATGTAATTAAAAGAAAAAAAGTAACAAAATATGTAATCAAATAAAAAAAATAACAAAATAAATATATAATGCAGCGATCCCTGCCAGCCCTTTTGAGGGCTGCAATGTGTACCTTACAAGAGCGCACTAATAGAGCATCCCCCCAAGTCGACGTGCACCAGTGTGTCCCCGCTAGTGTGTCAAGGAGAAACGATTGCGATGTCGGGGATCGCCACCCAACACGCCATGTCCTGGATGGTGGAAAGTGGAGGACAGAGCTACAAATAGCTACGTGGAATGGCAGATGAGGGAAAGAACAGAAGATAGATGAAATATAAGATATGATGGATAACCGAGATCTGAAAGTTATTTGTATGACTGAGACCGTCGCTGAAGTAACCGCCAGTATCCTCGGCTCCATTAGACGTGTCAAGGACGTTCTAAGTAATTAGAACAATTGAACGAAGTGATATATCTGGGAAGGGAATAGTTTAATGTCGAGGAAAGATACGAAATGGACGTGGAAAAGCGTATCGCTGCCGGTAACAAGGTGATTGGTTCTTCAGCTGCATTGATGAGAAGGTGAAACGTCAGGTTAGCTGTATGGTCGTACGCAATGCATAGCTGGTACCGACTAGGGGTCGCAATCCGGGATCCCGGGATTCAAAAATCCCGGGATATCGGACCAAATATAGGTCCTACAAATCCCGGTTTTAATTTTACAAAAAACCGGGATTTTCGATATTTTCGGAATTTACAAAGTTAAAAGTTCTTTATTCGAATTAAAACGTCCCTGCTATTTAATCCAGACTTCTTTAAGATATATAATGGTACATAACATACATCGGCAAAAGTTAACGATGAATTTTCCTCAAAATTCGGAATTTTTCGCGTCGTTGTTACGCGTCTTTTTTGCACGTCATTGTTGTGCGCTGTTCTTGTCCATTCTTTCATCACTCATTCGTTCAACGTGCCCAAACCACCTGAGCACGTTCTTCTTCATTCTCACCGTGACATCCTCGCTAATACCTTCCATTCTGTGTACCTCTTCATTGCGGATTCGATCAGTTAAACTGACTCCGCATATCCTACGAAGAGATCGCATCGCCGCAGCATTTATTTTTCTTTCATTCTTCTTCTGTAATATCCACGTTTCGCTGCCGTATAACAGAGAGCTGTGCTGACGTTTCGTGGTCTCATAAATGCAGCTAAGGCTCTGTTAACCTTGTTACCGGCAGCAATACGCCTTTCCACATCCATCTCGTATCTTCCATCTCTACCGAACATACTTCCCAAGTATACCACTTCATTCACTTGTTCTAATATCTTACCATTCACACTGATCTTGCATTCCGTTCTTTCTTCATCTCTTTCAAAAATAAGAACCTTTGTCTTATTCACATTGAGGCTTAGATCATTATATTGACACCCTTCTTTCAGAGTGGTGACCAATGCCTGCAACTCGCATTCTGATGATGCAATAAGCACTGCATCATCTGCGTACAGCAGGCAATTCACATTCAGGTCACCTACTTTCACTCCCATATCACTTTGTTTCACTCCTTGGAGACAGCTATCCAAATACAAATTGAACAACCAAGCTGACATGGCGCAACCTTGTTTAACACCCGATCGGATGTCAAACCAGGGCGACATGCCAGCTCCTACTCGCACGCAGGCTGAGTGATCTCTGTAAAGAGACTTTACAGCCTGCAGCAAGGGTCCGCTCACATTGTACCGGGGTAGTATCTC
>JAAIXJ010001764.1:222235-303661 GCA_013403705.1 Heliconius hermathena | reverse complement strand
TCTTCTTTCTTCTACAGCATCTTGCACTTCATCATCCCACCATTCGTCACGCTTTTTGCTAAAGCCTCTTTTTTCTTTACCACATACCTTACATACATACTTATATACATACTTTATACAACCCCTAATGTTCTGCCAGCATACTTCAATATTTCCATTTCCTTGATTCACTGCTGTCTAGCTTTTTGGAAACTCTTTCTTGATATTCCTTTCTAGTCGGTGGGTCTAGAAGCTTTCAGGTCAAATATAGTGTTTGCCACAACCAAATTTTATTATTAAACTGTTTATTATAATTAAAAATTGTTTTATTTAGTAAATATAATTTAATTTACTACTTCCTTAAAAATACCCTTCTAACTTAACTCTAAAAATAAGAAAAAGCTTGAAAAATTACAAATTTTGTCAAATCTCGAAAATATCGAAAAAACCGGGATCCCGGGATTTTTCTGAAGTCGATATCGAAAATCCCGGTTTTGCTTGAATGGTCCGATATTGCGACCCCTAGTACCGACGCTGTTATATGGCAGCAAAACGTGGGTATACTGGAAGAAGAATGAAAGATAGATTAATTTTGTGAACATGCGATCTCTTCGTAGGAAAATGAAATACCCACCACCTTTGGCATTTTACATATATTGAAATTGTACTTCATTATAATAAATACGTTAGAAGATATCATATATTCAAAATAATCTTGCCTACGAGGCTTGGTCACGGTCTTGTTCACGGTTGACTCCAACGGGCAGGCGACGGTTGTGTCAATTTTTATAGATTTTCGATATATTACTGATGTTTATGAGATTATTTGTTATTTATTACTAACTCATATTTTGTTCGGTTTTTTTCGCTTATTTGTGTAGCTGTTTAGTTAAAATTTTGTGTTTAGGTAATATTTATTTTTTTTTATTCTGGTATTAATATATGTAGAGGCCAGTCGTGGTACAAGGGCTCAAGCGTGCAAAGGTTGTTGGTTCATTGCCATATGGCATGATTGCCACTCGAGGAAATGAAATATTTCATATTTTCATTTCTTCGCTTTGGTAACGAGGGAAAACGCAGCGTTAAACACAGCGTTGAGTTCCGTTACTCCACACGCAGTGTGTAAAGTGTGGGGAGCGGAAGTGTAAAGTGTCCTAAGTTATACTTTTTTATATCCAAAACAGCAAAAAAATATATAGAAGTTTAAATTTATTTTTAGCATTAAATTACTTTTATGTTTATAAAAGACAATATTTTTTTAGACTTTTGTTTCTATTTATCTTATAAAATTGAGCCAGGTAAAAGAGTTTTAGTAGTTTTAGTAGTAATATAATTTTTTTCTTCCCATTGTCTAACAACAACATAAAAAAACAAAGTTTTTAAACAGTTCGTTGGATGGTCTTAGAAAAAATATATTATTAAAAATCCATGTACCTAAATGTCACTTCAAGGTCACGACAGACATTTTTCGGCGACAGTGCGTCTAGCATTTAAGGGATAAGAATCAAGGTTACTACCCTCGTCCAATAACTTTGTCACTAAATATTTCGCTTAAGTATAAGTTTCTGTTAGTAAAATGAGAAAATATTTTTTGTTTTTTCTTTTTTTAGCTTCACGTCGCTGTATGCTGTACATAGCAGGATAGGCAGAGAGAACGTAGTGTTAAAACACACCGTACCCTATTTTCCGCCAAAATTCTGGAGGCATTGCGTGGTCAGTGGCGGAACTTAACGCCGCGCTTTGCCTCGACACCAGAGTAAAAATATTTTATTAATATCAGAAATATTAAAATATTTCATTTACTCGAGTGGGGATCGTACCCACAACCACTCGCGTTCACAGTTACGCCTCGATCCCTTTTAGTTCCAATTAATATCAATGTTATGATATATATAATCAGTATATTATGTCATTTTTTTAAGAAAATTGCTTTTTATATTTCTTTACTAAAAGAACTTTATTTCATATTGTTGAAATGTGAAAACATTTTATAGGTACCTAAATGTTATAAAGCTGAATTTTAAATTGCGTTACAGTACGTAAAAATGCAATCTAATCAACTTCTTGATCTAAATATGTATCCACTGTGTGTTATTGCATTGGTTAATATAAATTCATGACTGGTCAATTTGGCGTTCGTAATTATTATTCTATTATACTGCGTTACATTCTTATATAATAAATTGAGGTTAAATATATTATCAGCTTTACGCTGTATCCCGCACACAGCTGGATTTGCAGAGGGAACCTAGTGTTAAGGCACTCAGGCCAAATTATGGAAGCATTGCGTGTTGAGTGGCGGAACTCTACGCCGCCCTTTTGCCTCGACACCAGTGCGAAGAAATGGAAATATAAATTTAAATAAATATTCATTTCCTCGAGTCGGGATCGAACCCACAACCAGTTGGTTTGCAGTCACACTTTGTGTCCCTGCGCCACGACTGAGCTCAAACAGGTTGAATATTATTTAATAATATTTTAGACATATAATACGCTCTACCTAAGTTAAGAATCGTTGTCTTATTGAAAATAAAAAAAAAATATATACTTTTTTTCAATTTGGAAATTAAGTACCTGGACTTCTTACAACAATTCTTAACAAGATACTATAAGGCAGCTTCAATTTACATTTTATTCACATTTTACAACGATTTTATAAGCTCTACAATTTGTCTCTACAATGTTTAATAAAAATTATATTAGCTGTAAATAACGCAATAAATCTTCCTGTGGATCTTGTACATGCGCAGCTTTTTATTTTGGGAGTATAATAGAGTCACTACGTCGTACGTATTGTTTAGTGGTTGATAAGTGATATTACATTGTAGATTTTGGGGGTCAGGTGTCGGATCTCATCCATTGATTGGCGGGGGCGGGCGGTTTACCGCCCACGTGTTGGCTCGCGCCCGGAATAGCCAGTCCGCCCTGAGCCGCTGCTCACTGCAGACATTCACAGACTCTTTTAATGTTATACGACTCAGATCAAAGTGCTTTTAAATTTAATATAAAAAAATCTCTAAAATATAATCACAAACACAAACGTCACAAATTTTATGTTTGAATTTTTGTTAAATTTTGACTCTTGTTTATGACATTTTATATAATGTTGGTTAATGTTTAATTATTATTTAACAAAATAATTTTAAAAGTATCTATAGTGTGATATTATGCAAGAAAAATAAATTGTGATAGTGAAGTGAGATTTTGTTACTCGACTAATACGGCTGGCGTTAAATATTTGGAGAGGAAATATATTAAATATTATTTAGAGATTGTGATCTTGGGTACGGCGCCGGCACTGTGGAGGGGTCGCGGTGTGACCGTATGTGCTATGCGATGCGCGACAAACTCGCGACACTACTGCGTAGCTCGGCGCGTGCGCAAGCACGTACAGACAACACGGACAAACTGCACGCCAGCGCGCTTACCCCTGTTCTGCTTTATGGAGATGAAGGTTTATGTTCATATATTCATTTTATATTACAATATATGCTTAGAAATTTTACATGAACAATAAATGAAGAAGCTATTCGTGAGCTAACTAAGGTTTAATCATGGAAACTATATTTACAGCTACGTATCAATTAATTTACTTTTAAGTAATTTATAATCTTCTGGTAAATCTAAAAATAATTTTGAAGTTAGTATCTTTAAAATTATATTAACGCATGATAGCCAAATCATTAATATTATAATTTTTAAAAATGAATATTATATCTGCAGATTAAATAAAAATTTTCAGGATTAAATACGACGATAATAACGTAACGGTTTAGTGGAAAATTTCATGAGAACAAAACATTAAATCGTCATTGTTACGTGATCATTTTGTACAGTATTTATGGTTATTCGCTTACTATTCCAATTGATTATTTTGTACTTCTCTTTCTGTACATTCTCTTGACTATTTCTTTGCATATTTTATACTTGGTATATATTTGTAGACGTGACGTAGACGCTGTAGAACACACGGCCTTTCCCTTGACCTTTATTATAATTTGATGCCCAAATCACTCAACAGCTCTGAGTGATGCTGTTGTTAGTGTCAAATTATTTTGAGTTTGTAATAAATAGTAGTTTAAAATTAGTTATTTAATGTTTATATTCAAATTTATAATTTTCATAGATAATTCTGCTGTAGCCTTGTATGTCAGTCAGTTAGTCATTAAAAAACGTATTTAAATACGTGACCTTTTCACTTGAAAGTTTAATATTTGCTGGAGAAACACTGTATTAAAATAACCCAAACATTATTTTTTATAGATCATATTTTTTATTATTTTTTTGTTGTATTGTATTATCTTAATCCTGCTTTCCCTAATCTTAATCTTATTCCTGCTTTGGTTTTCCTTTCCTCTGGTGTTGCACGGGGTCGTGGGCGGCTCTGATCACTTATCATCATGTGACCCGTACGTTCGTTTGCCTTGTTTTTTTTTTCATAAATAAAATAGCTAAAATTTATTAGAAATATTACTAAAAAAATATGAGAATTATCCATATTTACAATATAGTATTTATCTTTACACTTAGGTACATATTACGGTACAAAATCTTAAAATTTACTTTGCATTTACGAGCATAGCAAGAGATGATGCTATTTGTAGTTTTTATATGTTTACTCGAACAAGGAAAATAAAATTCATGACTTACGGTTGCTTGATTTATTGTATAAACTTTTCTTAGGTAATAGGTACGTGTGTGACTACGTGGTATGGTATTATTCTGGTACAAGGCACGTGATTACAAAACATTATGACATTAAGCAAAGCTATACATAGATTTCAGTATATTTTGGTTTCTAGTTTTGGTAAAATGTTACATTACAATACATCAGCTTCACGCTTTATCCCGCACACAGCAGGATAGACAGAGGGAACTTAGTATTAAAACACTCCGTTTCCCACTTTTCGTGAAAATTTTCGAGGTATTGCGTGTTGAGTAACGGAATTTAATGCCCGGGTTTTGCCTTGGTACCAGAACGAAGAAATGAAAATAATAAATAGTAATTTACTGCCTTGAGTGAGAATCGATCCCACAAACGTTGAGTTACAATGTGCCCCTGCGCCACGACGGACGACACTACCTACAATATATAGATATTTACATTTATTTCACTAATAATAAACTTAAGTACTCAATAATAACAAATACAAATCAATAACATATACTTATATACTTAAATATAAAAAGATAGAGAGTTAAAAGTTAATTTTTGTTTTCAAATCAATGAGTTGCATGTAGTCCTGTTTTTAAAAATAATAAACAATCTTAATTATTTCGATACTAAAAATATTAAACACGAGTCTCAATCTTTTCCTTAAATTACGACGAAATAAATAGTAAAACAAAATTTACATATAACACAATATTTTTCATATAATAGTATATGTAGTAGGGATAATTTTTAAAATCTATGTTTTCTAAAATCTATGTTTTCTTGATACGGAGAAAATTTGAAGTATTTATCATATTGTTAAAGGAATTAAAACATAGCATGCGACGAAAATGTTACAAATATTCATTCTTAAAAAGAAAAAACTAAATAAATTTAATTATGCTAGTATTTTTTTAAATTCGACTTATTGTAAGGAGGTCAGTCGTGGTGCAGTGGCACAAAGTGTGACTGTAAACGCGACTGGTTGTGAGCCTGATCCCCATTCGAGGATTTTTTTTCCTTAATATTTTAATTTTCTTCGTTCTGGCACTAATGCAAAAAACGCCCGGCGTTGAGTTCTGCCACTCAACACGCAATGCTTCGAAAAATTCTGCGGAAAGTAGGGAATAGAGTGTCTAAACACTAGGTTCGCTCTGCGTACCGCAGCGTGAAACTGATCATTAAACGAATTAACAGCGTCCTAGACGTATTTGAAAACATTTTTCTAAATATAACTTAAAAATATTAACTGTTTTAATGAGACTCGGCCAAATTAGCAAATTAAAATATGTGTAAAATTCGCAATATGTACGAAACTAGTACCTGATGAAAATATTTTATGTTTTATAGTAGGAATATATTTGATCTGTTTTATGAAAGTAATTTACAAACAAAATACATACTTGAATTAACTTTTCCAAGTTTCAAGCTTTTTTCCTTTTCTTTCGCACTCTCATGGTATCATCACACTTTTGAATCATATTTGAAAAAAAAAACTGTTATTAATTTAAATAAAGCAATTTTTAACGAACATTTTTAAATTTGGCTTATTTTTACAAACAACTTCGAAATTAAATTAAAACTAAATTAAAATAGTATTTACTCCGGTATACGTGATGCCGAAAGAGTCAGCTATGTTTTCATAACGTGGCATCCGGCGTGTTGAATGACTTATATTGCTTGTATATCATCATATGAGAACTTGACCAGTGCTATCATTAGAGAAACCTACATACATATGCAATCATGTATTATCGATTTATATACAGTGTCCACTTTTAGTTTCCTAGAAACAATCGTTAGTACAAAACTAATAACTGTATGTTATTCTAGTTGAATGACAGTTTCAATCTGTTAGATTTTGTTTTGATGATATATGTAACCTTAATTTTTAAATTTTATTACATACAAAATTATATATTCAAAAATTCTAAATAACTTGTATAAAAATATAAAAATAACTAAATTAGACCAGTCGAAGCACAGGGGCACAAAGTGTAACTGTAAAACCGACTGGTTGTGGGTTCGATCCCCACTCGAGGAGATGAAATATTTACTTAAATTTATATTTCCATTTCTTCGCTCTGGTGTCGAGGACAAGCGCGGCGTTGAGCTCTGCCACTCAACACGCAATACCTCCAGAATTCGGCAAAAAGTGGGGTACGGAATGTCTTACCACTAGGCTCCCTCTGCCTACCTTGCAGTATGCACAGCGTGAAACTGATTTGATTTGATCTAAATAACTTTATCAATTTATAAAAAAATATTTGTATTTAGTACTTAGTACTTACTATCCTAAAATATTTGAACTTTACTTAAAATAATCGAATTTATTGTGCGCTTTTAACTTTTATTTCTTACTTCAAATTAAAGGTATTAAATTAGTTGAAATGCGGCATAAAAATCGAATACAAATGTATTCTTGCCAAACCTTGTTTTTTTGACATCCCTGAATGAAGGTGACCCATTTAGTATTTAGAGTAGCGCCGTGCGTGTAAATAAAACCTTATATGACCTATTAGGTTATATAAGAAGGTAATATTCGGTAAAATACGATCAGTGAGTCAGTAAAATACATAAATTTTATACTTACGAGACAGTTGTGTACGTTTAAATTTACTAAGCTTCACGCTGTACTGTATCCCGTACTCAGCAGGGTAGGCAAAGGGAACCTAGTGTTAAGACATTTCGTTCCCCACTTTCCGCCAATTTCTGGAGGTATTTCGTGTTGAGTGGCGGAACTCAACGCCGCGCATTCCCCTCAACACCAGAGCGAAGAAATGAAAACATAAATGTAAATTAATATTCCATCTCCTCGAGTGGGGTTCAAACCCACAACCAGTCGACTTACAGGCACACTTTGTGCCCCTGCGCCACGACTGGCCTCATATTAAATTAAAATTCAAATTAAAATTATTTTTTTTGAATTAAAATTCATTCTTAGTAAATTAAATTTACTAAGAATGTATATTCATATTTTATTACGACATCATAAATATTTGTTTAGGTAAAGAATTTAATATAAATTTAAATACCTGATTTATACAAACAAAAAAAGATAAATTATTTTCGTAGGGTGCCTTTTTCCATTTTTCCATTTGAATAGGTGCTTCACGAATCAGGTATTTAAAATTTTCGAAGAATTATTTTCTATTCCACACGTGATGTTGTATTAATAAACTAATCCTGTCCGCAATTCGTTTGCTGGGACTTATGAGTTATGACCTTTGCAATATTTTATCATCTGTGATCATTGGAACATGCGGCAGGTAGCCACATAGAGCCAAGACACTCCATTCACCGCTACTCATCCGAAATAGAGTCTTTTCGTATCAAGTTGCGGATCTCAACGTAGCTGTTTTTTCGGAGCCGTAAAAAGGAAACAATTTAAATATAATGAGCCCCAGAACAGAGATTGCACCTACAACCATCGCGTCAACAGTCAGACGCTGTCATACTTTACCACGATTTTCAATAATTCGAAAACTGCACACCATACTGAATAAATTTAGCTAATGCTCCATTTTTTATATTTCTTGTCATTGAACTAGAATAGATTATGGTTCAACTTTTCCTACTCAGGAGTCGAAATATTTAATTTTCAATTACTAGTAAATATTTATCGTATTGAAAATCTATTGCTAAAGTGGCGTTTTGTTATTTCTTACAGTTTAAGTCCAGTTAAACTGTAAGAATCACGGTTTTTTCTAGTACAAGTAGACACTAGCCTTTTATAAATCAAATTAGCTTCACGCTGTATCCCGCACACAGCAGGGGAGACAGGGGGAATCTAGCGCTAAGACTCTCCGTTCCCCACTTTCCGCCAAATTCTAGAGGCACTGCGCTTTGAGTGGCGGAACTTAACGCCGCGCTTTGCCTCGACACCAGAGCGAAGTAATGGAAATATAAATTTAAATAAATAATTCATTTCCCCGAGTGGGGATCGAAGCCACAACCAGCAGCATTTACAGTCACACTTTGTGTTCCTGCGCCACCACTGGCCTCAAGTCAAGTGTCTTTTATGGCAAATATATTCATTATACAGATATTATAGAGACCTTCGTGGCTTAGTGGGATATCGCGAAACGCGATGGTTGTGGTTTATATCTCCTTATTGGATAGTTTCTATATACTTTTTAACATTTTCTACTTTGGTAGAGAATGTGTGAAGTTGATTGTGGTTAACTGTAAAAAAATACTGGTTATCTGTTAAGTCGGTATACGAACAATAATTTCGCGTCATAACGTCATAAGAAGATATTAAAGAAAATTTGCATAGTTATATAGATTTAATTGAATTATTATCACTTAATTATTTTGTTATAATACAGGGAAGGAGTTAATTCAAAATTAATTATTTTTTCGATAAATTAACATTTATTTGCACACCTCAATTCAAATGCTTAAATTATACAGATTAATTATAAGTCACAATATGATATTTAATTACAAATCGTTCAATGGATGTAAATTAATCACAAGCTGAATGCTTAAGCCGATCGTGCCTCTCTATTGTTTGTTTCGCGCTCTCGCTTGCACGCTCGGCTCAGGCGGAACGTGACAATGAGTAATGCTTTTTTGTGTGTGCATTGGGCGTTCATCGATTTATAAGATGTGAAAACAATATTCATAAAATATAATAAAAAAATAAGAAAAAAAAATCAATTAAAAATATATTACATTTAATATATTAGCATTTTTATAAGTTTTCTTCTATTCTTTTAAGCATGCGAAATCCCATAAAAATTACAAAAGAAATTACAATTTGATTTATATACCTTATAAAAGAAAAAACTTCTGAAATCATGTGAATGTATCTTTTAAAAATGCTGGAATGTATGTGAAATGTCGTGACAAATTTAATCAGAGACTATTTTTGACGGGCCTCGTGACGTCGTGGGGGCTTGATCCGTCGTGATGTTGTTGCCAAATATTTTCAATTATTTAAAAACTGCGTTACAGTTTCTATTAATTCAACTTTCTAACAATAATTTTGACTAATTACTTTATTCTAATTAAGTTAAAATAATATCATGAACTACTTTAACCGCTGTACATGCAAATGTGGTAATTAACGTTAAGGTTATCACAAATTAAAGATATCTGGAAAATTTACATTCTGGCAAGTGTTTGCGAATTGTATTTTCTCAACATTTTCAACGGCGTACGTGTTATCGCAGAATTTATAATTATTGAGTCGTTACAATTGTCACTGTATTTTAATAAAGATATATTTTAAGCACATACCTAACACATTCTCGACAATATTAAACAAACGTAAATTCGACAGCGAAAAACAATAATTTTGTGAAAATCTAATAATAGTCTGACGACGACGTGTTTTTGGCCGTCAAGGAGTATCATTAACCATGTATTTGATTATATTCTTAGGAAGAGATACCTTAAATAACATAACAAATGAACAAACGTTTACTAGCCATAATATATTATTTAAATGCATTTAATTCAATCGTCACTTAATACCGATAACATATTCGAGTGTATGTTGTAACGGCATGGCAATTAGGTTCACTCAGTCGTGATGGGTAGTTATGTTAACATATGTGTGTGCGCAGGGAGCGCACGCGAAGGCGGACTGGTGTGGCGCGGGTGCGCCGCCGACTGCGACGCCGAAGACGGCGCGGCGGGAGCGCTCGCCGACGGCAACGCCAACCCAGGAGACAAGGTACAGGTCGTTACTTACTCTTTTAATGACTAGTGTCCAGTTGTCCAGTCGTCCATTGTCCGTGTCCAGTGGGGTGTACGGTGTATCTGATTCCTTCATTATATTCATTTTGAAAGAATACAAAAAAAAAACTTCATGGAACTTAAAGTATATGTTACATTTCTAATTAGCTGCTTTTTTTGTATTTAAATAAATTACAAGTAAAGTAAACGGTGTGGGCTGTAACAATATTAGTTTCTCTGATCTTGGCTTATTACTATTTATTATATGGTTGTTACGCGCTATATTGCAAGTGTGGGTGCTACGAAAATATATCAGAGATTAAATACATTAAAAATACTTACATTTTCTGTCTTCTTTCAGAAGGATTGATTACGATATATTCGTATGTTCAATGAAAAATAAATTTGTATTATAAAAATACGAAGGTTAAGTCTTTCGAATTTTAACAACACCTTCAATGAAAAATGCTTTTCCCATTCTTCAAACACGTATCTTTAGGAATATTATAATTATAACTTAATTTTATATTTTAATCCGAGTTTTGGTTAATACTTTTTTTCTTTACCATTTTTCTGTTAAGATTGGTATTGTATCAACCTATTTTCAGCTGGAGGGGTCGGACGCAGCTCCGGACGACCCTGTTCACCTCAAGAGACGGGTGGGACTCTTCAGTGGGGTGGCTCTAATTGTCGGTACTATGATCGGTATGTAGCAATGCATTTGTTTTAAACATTTTAGACTGGCGATCATGATAACTCTGACAAATTAAATTTAACTTATGATGTTGGAAACATCTTTATTATATTCCAACAACTATAAAACGTAAAAGGTATTGTTTTCTTAACATACATAATAATATTTATTTGTTGTATGAGATAGTCTCAGAATTGCTATAACTTTGACAGTTTGTTAGGTGTATAAATATTAAATGTAATGAATTATCAATATTTTGCTATTGACTAAAGGCTAACTATCCATTTGAGCTTAGTACAAAGTGTGTTTAGCAAATTTCCTATTGAAAATATACTATTGTGTTATCGTGTATTATTTTAATAAAATTATAATCTACGTAAAACGTTATGTCAAAAAAATTGTGGAGGATACGTATCACGCAAAACTTCAAATTTTATGCATTCACAAAAATAGATAATTACCTAATTTCAAATCATTTATAACACCTTACTTGAAATGCAAATAACTCAATTTTATATTAAATAAAAATCAAATAAATCAGCTTCACGCTGTATCCCGCACACTGCAGGGTAGGCAGAGGGAACCTAATGTTAAGACACTCCGTTCCCCACTTTCTGCCGAATTTTGAAGGCATTGCGTGTTGAGTGCCAGAACTCAACGCCGCGCTTGTCCTCAACACCAGAGCGAAGAAATAGAAATTTAAGTAAGTATTTCATCTCCTCGAGTGAGGATCGAACCCACAACCAGTCGGTTTTACAGTCACACTTTGTGCCCCTGCGCCACGACTGGCCTCAGTTTTATATTAATTTTCCTAATTATACTTTTAAATCCTTATTTATCTGTCAAAAACCCCGTCTGTCTATTACAAATAATAAATATATTTAAACAAGTGCCAAATTTAATACTTTTAGCATAATCGCTTTGGCTTACTTACTTACACATTTTAAATGAAACTATTTTAACCGGATTAATCGCCTATATTTGGTATTATATATTATTGGAAACCCGACGTTTCCAACACTTTCCAGTAGTCCGTGGTCACGGGTAAACAGTCTACTCGTGACCACGGACTACTGCAAAGTGTAAAATACTTTCATTTAAAATGTGTAATAATCGTGAAAATCAAAGAACTTATAATATATTATTACTTATACTTACATACATATATTGTAGGTATCTATACCTAAATCATATTAAAACATGACGCAGAAGTTTGTAATCGAAGACGATACCTTTTGTAAATATTATAGAATGTAACACCTTGCAAAGTGCTGTTTGTTTAATTTAGATGCCTATACCTATAGAAAATGATCTTGTAAATGGGAAACTTTTTAATTTTTTTTTGTTTGGCTTTTGGCACAAATCTACAAACAGTACAAATGATATTTAAAAAAAAATACGTTAAATTTTTTTATGTACATACATGTATCTTTATCCATATCTTGTGGATATCTATAGTGTTTGATAGTTACGACTTATATTACATTTGAGGAGTCGTGGCGCAGGGCCACAAAGTATGTCTGTAAAACCAACTGGTTGTGGGCTCGATCCCCACTCGAGAAAGTGAATTATTTATTTACATTTATATTTTCATTTCTTCGCTCTGGTGTCGAGGCAAACGCGCGGCGTTGAGTTCCGCCACTCAGCACGCAATGCCTTCAGAATTCGGCGGAAAGTGGGGAACTGACTGTTTTGACACTAGGTTCTAGGTTCTTTCTGCCTACCCTGCTGTGTGCGGGATACAGCGTGAAGCTGAAAAAAAAATGTATAGTGAAGTTTTCGATATATCCACTACTATCAAATAAGATAAGAGACACACGCAAATCACAATTTTCCAACGCAACGACCGGGGAGTACCTCTTAAATACCCACTAATGTAAACATTCCCACGAGTACCATATAGATCAAACTGTTAAATTAATTCCACATTGTTACTTTGACGTCATTAAGTTATACTCATTTAGGTATAGTAAAGAAAACGGTAGAATAAATAGTTAGTAAACCCGCGAATTATCCAAATCGACCACCGCTAAGCCATGGCATAATAAATATATGCTGTAAAAAGGTAAAATGTTGGTTGACTCGATGACACCAGGCGAATCTGATACTGACATCATAAAGCCGCATTCACATTTGTCTGACGTGTTGTGTCGTGATGCTTTCTGTCGTGATGGCTACTGTTCACATGTATATGACGCGTTATGACGCATTTTTTAATCAGTTCCGTTATAGCTCTGAGAGAGTTTACACATTCGCTCGATCAGCTCGTCGTCCATACTTCTGACGCGTCACAACACAACAAATGGCGCGTGCACACTAGTCCGACCCGCTGTGTCGTGTCGCTGCGCCGCCCCCGCACTTCACCCATCCTGACGCGGACCGGGATCTCTTCTGACGCGTCACAACATAAGTCATCACAACACACTGCATCAGAGAAATGTGAACGCAACCATATTAAATGTATGAGACCGATACCTTTCTGATGCATCATGACACAACACGTCAGACAAATGTGAATGCGGCTTAAGGCTTGCGTTCATAGCACAATATTATCAATAATTATATCTGAACTACTAAACACACGTTACGTTTATATGTAGGCGAATCGATATCTGTATCGAATAGAGTTGATTTTAATTTGTAAATTGGGTGTAACAGGTTCAGGAATATTCGTCTCGCCCTCTGGGCTTTTGGAGCGCACTGGCTCAGTGGGCATAAGCTTCATCATATGGATGGCGTGCGGCCTGCTCTCGTTGCTTGGTAAGTCTTTTTTTTCAGCTTCACAGTGTACCCCGCACATAGCAGGATAAGCAGAGGGAACCTACTGTAAAGTTACTCCGTTCCCCACTTTTTGCCGAATTTTCGATGTATTGCGGGTCGAGTTGCGTATTATAAATATTGATTCATTCCCCCGAGCGGGAATCGGACCCACAACAATCGCGTTTATAGTCACAGGCTTGCGCCCCTGCGCCACGACGGCCTATATAATGTACTTAATATACATAGTTTTTCCTTCCCAATGACAGGTGCTCTGGCATACGCGGAGCTAGGAACGATGAATACATCTTCCGGCGCTGAATACGCGTATTTTATGGACGCATTTGGAGGACCTCCTGCATTTCTGTTTTCATGGGTAACTTCATTTTTAAGATTTTGAATGCACTCATTATATAACAATATCATAAATATATATCAATTAAGCATAAATATAGCAATGATAATTTAAAATATAGAGTCGTGTCATAGATATATAGATATGGTATAGAGTCGTGTCATTTTTATGTCTTTAAATAAATATTATACTTGCGAAATTTAAGCAAACTACTCTTTTAACATTGTATATAAAATAAAATTATTTTTTTTATTTATAGATTTTTTAGTTCGTCCGTTTCTTTATTCTTAATGCCAAATCTTGCAATCGATTTTTAAAATTGAGCACCGATCATTTCCTTGAATATTTATTTATTTTATTCTTATGATTCATAATTTGATAGTTACGACTTATATTACATTTATATAAAAAAAACATATATGTGTAATATATTAATTATTTAATAGGTTTCGACATTGGTATTAAAACCTTCTCAAATGGCAATCATCTGCCTGAGCTTCGCAAAGTACGCGGTGGAGCCGTTTGTGGCGGAGTGTGAGCCACCAGACGCCCTCGTCAAGCTGGTGGCGGTCATATCCATTGGTAATGTGGACTTATTTTTGATTTACTTTCTTTTATATAGTTTTCAAGAAATATATTGCGTTAAAATTATGATAATTTATTTACTTAGTGTTATTAGTGTTGTGAGGCCAGTTGTGGCACAGAGGCACAAAGTGTGACTGCTTGTGAGTTCGATCCCTACTCGAGGAAATGAAATATTTATTAATTAGCTGATTGATTTATTTACTTTGTGTTATGTTATGTTTTGATAAAATAGTATTTTCTAAACTTTACTCAAAGATATCAGGTAACTCTTGACTATTTATTTGTATAATTATCTTCTAGCTATATTTCGCACAAAGCAGGATAGCAGAAGGAACCTAATGTTAAGACACACCGTTTCCCATTTGCCGCCGAATTCTAGAGGCTTTACATGTTGAGTGGCAGCACTCGACTTCGCCGTTTACTTCGTTATCAGAGCGAGGAAATGAAAATATGAAATATTTCATTTCCTCGAGTGGGAATCGAACCCACAACCCGTCACGTTTACAGTCGCACGCTTGTGCCCCCGCACCACAACTGAACTTTTAATATTTGTAAGTTAATGAACTATACTTATCCAATGATGCAATTTATAAAACAAACATAATTTGCTAAAAATTACGCTTATTTGTATTTTATTTAATGCTGTATCGAAAATAAATTTACTTGAAACGGAAATACGGAAATATTTTTAAATATTAATATTTGCAATAATAACAGTTGTTGAGGCCGGTCGTGGGGTAGTGGCACAAAGTGTGACTGTAAAACCGACTGGTTGTGGATTCGATCCCCACTCGCGGAGATGAAATATTTACTTAAATTTATATTTCCATTTCTTCGCTCTGGCGTTGAGGACGAACGCGGCGTTGAGTTCTGCCACTCAGCACGCAATGCCTCCAGAATTCAGCAGAAAGTGGGGAACGGAGTGTGTTAACACTAGGTTCCCTCTGCCTACCCTGCAGTATGCGTGATAAGCGTGAAGCTGATTTATTTATTTTATTTTATAACAGTTGTTTATTATTTTTCTAGTTATGATACTGGCGGTAAACTGCTACAGTGTAAACCTGGCGACAAATGTTCAAAACATCTTTACCGCAGCCAAATTGGTAGCCATTGCGATCATAGTCTGCGGCGGCGCGTATAAATTGATATTAGGTAATAAATTACATCAATTGTATTATATTATTAACATCACACATACATTCCTTTGTTGTCAAACAACAACAGTTAGGCGATGACTGGACTGGCCGAGACATCCTCGAAGTAAATATATCTAATAATATATCTATCTATATATATCTACATACATTTTATACTTTACCATAGAATATTATTAACAATAATAGTTTAATAGCCAAAGCACATGTCTCATTTCAATTACATAATCTCACTACTAACATACTTAGCGCTTTTTAGATGATGCATGAAGTATTTACGTACATTATTAACAAAGCCACATCCTATGTAAAACCACTTCCCGCCACATCACGGTCAACCATCGTACTAATAATAAAGGCAGAATGTGAATAGACTGACAGTAGGTTGTGTCCGTATGGTGCAGGTAATACGCGACATTTACAGGAGCCCAACTTCGCAAGTAGCACCGCGACTCTGGGCAACATCGCCACGGCGTTCTACACCGGACTGTGGGCTTACGACGGCTGGAACAATCTGAACTATGTTACTGAGGAAATTAAAAATCCTTCCAAGTAAGTTTCTTTAAAACAGTTTTTTTGAATACAATAGGTATATTAAGAATTTAAAAAATATATGTAAATATCTCTATTTTTTTAATGTTTAATTTAGTTTTTTATAATAAAATACAGATCATCTTAACCGATTTATTAGCAGTTTTCACTATTGTATTTTGGTCAACTTTCCTTAAAATGCAGTGTTTGTTTTATTTTAATCGGTACATAAATAAAAAAAATATTATTTCAAATTATTTTGTTCGACTAAACTTTCATAAAAAACTATTCTACTAAATTGGCAGAAACTTTAGTTTTGTCTACAGTAACAAAAAACATTACAGTTTTTCAAGGTTTTGAAACAAAGATAATGAGAAAGGACAGGCTATGTTTTGACAAATTTTAAATCTATGATGGTTTACTAATAGTGACGGAAAAGGTCAAGACACGCGCGGCCAGTCAAGTTAAAAAGCTGTTGAAAAAATCGCGCAATGTGTATTTAACAAGAACCATTTCTAGCTACTTTTGAGACCTTTATAACCCTTTATAAATCTATTAGTCAATTTTTTATTATTTGATGATTTTCTTTTATTTTGTCAGTGAAGTAGAGAACGAAGCATTGCATAACATTTAACATTAAATATTTATGCTTTTATGGGAGGATAATTTAACCGAATCTTCCAAATTTGGTAAAATTATCGTTCACGCAGACAAGGTTGTAGGTAGTAATTTTTTTAAATTTATTAATACATATATTAACTTAATAATTTAAAAATAAAAAGTTGTGTGTCATAATTATTTTTTTCATGTACCACATAAACTACAGATCTAAAAATGTTATAAAAGTTTTCTTATTTCCGCAATAAGGCTTGGATCTGGACCATGTCGGAGAAACGTTAATATTTTATAATAACAGTGACTTTGAATAATAATAAAGAATGTTCCAGGCATGATATTACGCTAAGTATATGTAAATTATATTTTATTATAATTTAGTGTGATAAATTTAAAAACATTTGGCAAAACATCATTATCGTTACAAAATGCAAATTTCCACTGGTTTTTCAATGTAAAAATACTGTCTGAATATTTATCATTAATTAATGAAATTTAAGGTCAAAAAATACATTATATATTTTTTTATGTTCATCAAAATGACAACTTGAACTTACGCATTTTGGAATCTGTCCAAAAGTACGTTTTTTGAACAATGTTTGTACGGTTCCAAGTTCAGTGAGTAAGTTACAGGAACCTGCCGCTGAGCATCATGATCGGCATCCCGCTGGTGACGCTGTGCTACGCGCTGGTGAACGTGGCGTACCTGGCGGCCATGTCGGCGGCCGAGATGGCGGACAGCGAGGCGGTGGCGGTGACGTTCGGCAACCGCCTGCTCGGCCCCGTCGCCTGGCTCATGCCGCTCGCCGTCACCGTGTCCACCTTCGGCTCCGCCAACGGCACGCTCTTTGTGGCCGGCAGGTAACGCACGCCTGGACTTGGCTGCGGATGGCTTCTTATTTTAAAATAAATAATGCGCAAAAGTAAAAAAAACTAACTCTAGCGACCACGATTCGTCTGCCGTACCGTACATTATTATTCACTAATTCTCTTGAAAAATCACAATATAAGAATACATACTTATATTGTGATGTTCCGAAACTAAGCTACAAAGGTCCCCAAACTAAACAAATCTCACCAGATTTGTTTAATATTGAAAATAATACCTAACATTTTGGGTAAATTCTATTCGAAGAATTCAATCTTGTATTTGTTTTAGTGACAGCCGCAATTAGAGCCATCAATTTATGTTCAACTAACTGACATTAAATCGTTAGGAATGTGTGATTAAATCTTTACATACTACACACATTCCTAATTAAAATCGGTGCACACATTTGTAATTGTTAATTGACGTCTTTGGATGTGGTGGAATCATATTATAAATGTTGAACAATATGACAGATTTTTGAATCATATTTGCTATTATTCCAGATTAAAGATAAAATTTTATTATAATAAAATTTTATCTTTAATAATAATAAAGCAAATATATTTGCTTTATTATTATTATTATTTAATCTAATCATTTTGTCATAAACAATATATCAATTGAGATATCTATCCTAGGAACCAGGGTTTTTTTTTCAATTTCATTGACAATATAATATTTTTTTTTTGAATTGAAAAAGATCTACATATTATACATTAAACAATTAATTAAGCTATTAAAAACATGTTAAAAAATATGAAACGAAATTGTTTTGATTTTCTTTCAGATTATGTTTCGCCGCATCTCGTGAAGGACATTTGCTGGATATTCTGTCTTATGTTCACGTGAGACGTTTCACGCCGGCTCCTGGATTGATATTTCACGTAAATATTTCTAATTTTCTAGAACGATAACTTTTAGAGGCCGTCGTGGCACAATGGAACGACGTCTGACTATAAATTCGATGGTTGTGGATTCGATACCATCCCAACTCGGAGGGAGTGGTTTTAATTATTTTAATTTTTCCGCTCTGATAGATAATGCTTGACTTTGAGTTAAAAAATTTAACGGATAGTTATATATAGCTAGCAGGAACAAACGTGAAGCTACTTTTTCTTTCTTGCATATAGATATATATTATATACATAATGACTAGATAATTCACAGCTGAAAGTGCGGAAGTGTCTTAATAGGAATGAAGTGTTTTAACACTAGAAATAAAATAAAAATAATTATTGTGTAAATCGAGAGTAAGATTTGCATTCTAACTTAATAATAAGAACAGAAAATATGCGAGTACCTCTATTGCAACCTGCGTGACAGCGTCTAACTATAAACGCGATGTAAGACAGTGTGGCGTTGGCTGGTGCTACATTTTCTTGTATTTAGACGGAAAATGGAGAACGAAATAAATAACAACAATAGAACAATTTAGGATAGACTAATTTTTTTTTCAGTTTCCCGCTGTATCCCGTATGTAGCATGACAGTAGAGGGGGCCTAGTGTTAAGGCACTCCGAACTCTACTCCGCTCTATTCGCAGGCATTGCGTTTTGAGTGGCGGAACTCAACGCCGCGGTCGAAACCAGAGCGAAGAAATGAAAATATTGAATATTTCTTTTCCTCCACAGTCACATGCTGTGCCTCTGTGCCACGACTGGCCTATATCTAAATTTAAATGTAATTTAATTAAAAATGTTTGTTACAGTCATTGATAGCGGTGGCGATGGTGTTGTACGGCACAATCGACTCTCTGATCGACTTTTTCTCGTTCACCGCCTGGATTTTCTACGGAGGAGCCATGCTGGCCCTGATCGTCATGAGACGCACCAAGCCGCATGCACCACGACCATATAAGGTGGGCTTATATATTTTTTTTATTTCATTTTTGATTTTCAGCTCCATATGCATCGCGCAGGCATATGTGGATGTGAAATCACATCTGTGGATGTGAAATTACTTGTTGATTTATTTCCATAAGTAATTTTGGCTGGTCCACAAAGTGAGACCTTCGATTTTCACGATTATTACACATTTTATCAAATAGGATTTTTAGCTTTTAGCTTTACTCTGTATCCAGCACATAGGAGGATTAATATATTGCGTGTTGAGAGGTGGAACTCAACGCAGCCTTGCCTCCTTATCAGATGAAATGAAAATATTTTTATTTTTTTTAAGAGTGGGAATCGAACCCCCAACCTTTTCATTTAAAGTCGTACGCAGTGCCCCTGCGTCGCGACGGGCTCACTATAAGATGATTCTAACATATGTATATGTTTGGCAGGTGCCAATAGTGATCCCGTACGTGGTGCTCGTGGTGTCCACGTACCTGGTGGTGGCGCCCATCGTGGACAAGCCGCAGTGGGAGTACCTGTACGCGGGCGCCTTCATCCTCGCCGGCCTGCTGGTCTACGTGCCCTTCGTCAAGTGGGGCTACTCTCTGCCGTTTATGGGTATGTCTGTTACTAGTGCTGGGATATGAAAGTAATTCTAATTATTCCTTCACAGCACTTTGAAGTGGCGTTTATAGTCAGATTCTACACCACTGCGCCATGACGCCCTCTATATTTATGCAGCGTCAAGTTCTTCCCCTAAATACACAACGTCTCTTTCTCTCTTTATTTCTCTCTACTTTTACGTATTACGTACTACTTAGGCAACGAATTGTGGCCGTCGTGAAGTTAGATTAAAATGCTACAGTTGTGGGTTCGATTCCTCCTCGGAAAATGGGTTATTTTCTTTTCCTCGGTCTGATAACAAGACAAAGAGCAACAAAATTTTGTTAAATCGTGATGCTATGAAACAGTAAGTAACATATGTCTCTAGAATCCTCTGCCTTCGTCGCTAAATATACATAAAATATATTTGTTTTCAGATAAAATAACTGTTTTCTTGCAAATGGTGCTGGAAGTGGTGCCAACGTCGACCACCTTTGAGTATTAGTCGCGCTGGACTATAAAAAAGCATTTTGGAAATTTAAAAACTTCGGCTCTTTATAATATATTTTTATGTAATCGGGTCTTAAATTGAACGATATGACATCTTAAAGCTAAGAACTAGATATTTACCTATAAGGAATAATCAACTATAATTAAAGATGCTAAAAAGAATCCGACTCAAAGTGTTGATGAATTCATTATTTTTTGACTGATGTAACAAGTTGGTTCCTTTATGTATTTTATAATAATTGTTTACAAAATTGAAATTTATATTATGAATTAAAATAGTTTGTATTGTTATTTTGTAATTTTCGACTACAAAGATCTTATGAAATGGAAAAATGTTATTTGCGATAATTTTTATTTACAATATACAAATATATTGTGTTCTCAAATATTATTATCGATTATTTTTAAACATTTTTAAAGTGTTATTCCACACTTAGGAAAAAAATACTTATTTAGATGGAAACCGACCTGGTCAGTTTCCAGGAGGCGGATTCAAATTCCGCTACGTTCAATTTTTTTATGTTTTCTAAATAAGTATGATTGCTGAAGTCTATGGGCTTCAGTTTCTTTTTATTTTTGTAGTTAGAAATTGTTCACGTCTCATTTCATTAGTTTGCACGAATCATTCCTGTGGGCACTTGGAAGTGAGATTTAGCCAAATTGTTGTTATTAGGACTGCCAATATAATAATAAAAAATAAAATCTATTAAGTTAAAAATATCGTAAAATATCCAATATTTATATTGTTTATATAAAATTTTACAAAACATAAAATTTGTGGAGTGTGGCTCAAATCTCTTGGCTCAAAGCCCTGTTCGCGTCACTATGAGTGATTGTGCTAAACTCATAGTATATAGACTTCATTTCATTTGTAGTTAACCTTAGTTTAGAATTAGATGTAAGTTAAGTTGTGTTAATCGATTTTTTTTATTATGTACTTTCTTTTGCAATATATTTACTTACAGGGGATAGGTAGCGTAATGTTATTAAGTATTTTATATTTATATGTTAATTTCAATAAAACAGACGAGAGAATAGAATTTATTAAAAAATGTTAAACCTATTTCTTAATTTTTAAGGTATTCAAATGAGCCCCACATATGATGGCATTGAAAATTATATGGATATTTTACATGTACCTAATGTTTTATAATTGCTTGCATTTTTAAAAGTTTAAAATATTCTAATTTTAATAGGATTTATATGAAGTACCTACTAGAATGTGGGGTTAATTATAAATGAAAATTCAAATTGATAATCGTTACACTATCCCATATTAAAGACTAAAGTGTGGTTTCTGACTAACAATTAACAAACGGACAGCGGGTGTTTGCGATCGGTAAAAATTGGTCCTATCATTCCTTACCGGGGCAAAAGGAAACTGTCCTCTATGTTGTTTTTATTGATCTATTTTTTATATTAGGAGATATTTTGTATAGGTTATATTCGTAATTTAGGACGTCAAATTGATCATCTGTACCTATTTCCTTTAAAGTATTAGAAAAATACGATTTTAAGAAAAAGTACTTAATTTTGCAATTCTTACAGTAGATTGACATACGAAGTTAGTAAAGCTTATTAATAATATGTTCAAAATAAACCAATAGCTATTAAATAAATTGGCCCCATCATATTGACCTATTTCTGTAGAGTAGATATCTACATATATCAATTACTATAATATATATCTATAGTCTTGTAAATTGGGCACACACACACACAAAAATGTGATAACGATGGGTAAACCTAACGGTTTTTTATTTTGTGTAACCACTTACTGTTGAAAATATCGAAAATCGAACCTATTACTTACATAAAAATAACCTATGTACTTATCTCTGAATAGAGAACAGATTTATTTATTGTTATACACTACCATTGAATTAAATGAAATTTTAATAAAGACATGTGAAATGTATTGTTGCTGTGTGTTTTATTTCATATAATTATTTTGAAATATTTGTTAAAAATTATTATATTTCTAAGCTATATAGGTATTCTTTATTTTTGGTAAAAATCTGAATTACGAATCGTAAAGAATCCTTTTATTATTATACTTTAGTTATACTGTAAAACCGACTGGTTCTGGGTTCGATCCCACTCGAGGAGATGAAATATTTACTTAAATTTATATTTCCATTTCTTCACTCTGGTGTCGTGGCAAAGCGCGGCGTTGAGTTCTACCACTCAGCACGCAATGCCTTCAGAATTCGGCAGAAAGTGGGGAACGGAATGTGTTAACACTAGGTTCGCTCTGCCTACCCTGCGCGGGATACAGCGTGAAGCTGATTTATTTTTTATTTATTATTTTGAGACCAGTAGTGGCGCAGGGGCACAAGCGACCAACCGTAAACACATCAGGTTGTGGATTCAATTCCCACTTGAAAAGTTTTATTACTATACCGTAGTATCATGATCTGACAATTAAACTGCTCTTTTTAACTGTTAATAAACTCAATATAGCATATAGAACCGAATTTTTATCATCGAATTCGTTACGATTTTAATATAACTACTGGAAAATTACCGATTAAATTACTTTCGATTTTTTTAAATCTGATAATATAATTTTCAAAAACTAAATAATATTTTCAAACTTATAAATAAGTGTGTATTTAGGAATTTGAAATAAAAGATATAAATTAAAATTTTTAACAATTTATTGTTGTCAATAAACAAAGATCACAGATCTTTGAACATTTCTATACCATTTAACAAAATATTTTGGCTTTTACTTTAGACTCGAAACCTAAATTTATTATTTATGTGGTCTTCAAATATCTAGCATATAGTACAAAAGCTACTACGTGTTTTATTAAAATACATTCAAATATATCAATAAATTATTATTTAGGGATGTCAGTGAAAAATGACTTAAGGGCGTCAAATTTAAAACATTTTCTTTAGAAATTATTTAACATTGAATATTCGTTACAGACAATTTACTTTCTGACAATACTAAAAACAACAATTTGGAGATCAATCGTGGCGCAGAGGCACTCGATTTAATGAAATATTTAATTAAAAATTATATTTTATTTACCTCGACATCAAAGTCGAGGCAATGCGTGGCGTTGAGCTCCTCTACTCAACACGCAGTACCTCCAGAATTAGGTGGAAAATGGGGAACGGAGTTTTTCAACAATAGGTTCTCTCTGCCTACCTTGCTGTATGCGGGATACAGCGTGAAGCTGTATAAATAACAAGTTACAAAAAAAAATGTTTGTGTCACATGTGACATTAAAACGGCACGTGCTCCCCCCTCAGAACAGTAAATACAATAATAAGCTACGTCCTAAAATTGAAAGATGATTTATTCGATTAAGACTCGTTACGAGGGGTCGCCAATTGAGAGCGTCGATGTATATTGAAAGTAACTTATTGTTTTTTACCCGACTGCGCCACACAAAGGAGGGTAATGTGTATATAAAGTACTCCACCGAATGAACACAACTCCTTATGTTTAACTGAATAAAGTGACAAGAAAGGTTTTTATGTTATATTTATATATTGTCTTGGATCTACGAATGTACCATGAAGGTAAGCAGATATAGAGATGGCGATTCATTTATTGAAATATTTTATATTATATTTTTTTCTTTATGAAAAAATATTTTAAACAATACATTATATTAAAGCAAACAATTAACAAGAATACATAATTTTACGCTTAGAATATATATATTTTTATCGGATTTTTACTTGAGAACGAAATGATCTATAATTGTTTTTTCCCTTCTCCGCACGTGGACGAAATATAGAGTTAAAAAAAAGAATGAATTTAAAAGTTTTTAACAATTATATTAAATTTAAAGATGTAGACCAAAATTTCATATATTTCATATATATTACATTACAAATTATTTAGCTACATCTTTATCTCGCACAGCAAGGTGGCAGACCTAGGGTCAAGACACTGCGTTCTCCTCTTTCCGCCCAAATTAGAAACTTTATTTTACTAGAATGGAAATATGAAATTAATTCACACAACGAATGGTGACCGAACCCACAACCATCACGTTTACTATCAACACGCTGTACCAACGTGCAAATGGCCTCAAATATTATGGTTTGGATCACTTTATAACATAAACAACCTCTATTGACACTCGTCCGTGTTGTTGCTATGCGTTCAATGACTGACGACGGTACCGGCAGTTATATTTTGCTTAATATATTTGTTTCGGCATTGACAATATGGCTAACTACAAGGAATGTAGAATAATATCTAATAACAATTTATGGCTTTTATTAATAGTGTAGTCTAGTTTGTTGTTTTTTTCAGCTTCACGCTGTATCCCGCATGTAGCGGGGTAGGCAGAGGGAATCCAGTGTTAGGATACTCCGCTACTCACCTCGAATTCTGGATGCATTGCGTATTAAGTGGCGGAACTGGACGCCGCACTTTGCCTCGACACCACAGCGAAGAAATGAAAATATTAAATATACAATTTCCTCGAATGGGAAATCGAACCCACAACCTGTCACGTTTACAGTCACATGCTTGTGATGCTGCGTCGCGACTGGTCTAGTTGGAAAATTAAAAGAAATTGGAGCATTTCTTTTATATTTATTACACAGTCGGAATTTTAATAATAATTCATATATAATTTGACAAAATAAAGACATTAGTTAAAAACAACATCAACTAAGCCATTCATTTAGCGGTTTATTTTAAAAATAAGGAAACACAAGGATATAAGGGACGGCTACACACTTTCCTTTTTTTATATATTTAAAATACATATTATTAATTTCTCATATCGGTATAAAGCATAATTATAATCTTCTATATCTAAACTGTGACAATAATTTTTATCACAATATTAACCCTTATATGAATTGTATAAAGATCTAATGAACCCGATAGGCAGTAGAAATATTTATTATAAATACAGCGGAATCTACAGAACATAGTGTTCTATATATAATTATAACATGTTTTTATTTATCACAGGCTTACTTCTCACTTACCTAAAATGAAGGGTTAATATGGCGAATTAAAGTAAGCTTCGAAAAAAATTATTGTCATTTGGTCAAATTAATATACAACCTATATATAAAATGAAGACAAAGTGAATATTGTGTGTATGTATATATATATATATATATATATATATATATACACACACACACAATATATATATATGTAGCCATGAATAAAACGTTGTTTAATTGTAAAATGATATAATAATGATTATAATTCTTATGTTGAACCAAAATATTGTTTAAATGGTATAAATTGACTTAGATTCTCATTGCGTTTAAGGCGTTTGGATACTCACACGTATATAATAAATCTATAGGATAAATTCTATAATTCTACAACAAACTTAGAACCTAAGGTGAGGTTTATTTTTCATCATGTGCCTGCAACAAATAAAAAAAGTTAAAACACAATTATAAAAGAAGTAAACATATATGTAAAAGTGTTACGGGGAGTGTCTTTACACTAGGTTTCCTCTGCCTACTCTCATAATTACGCGATATAGCGTGAAACTGAAAAACAAAATTGTTTTGCTTAAGCTCATTAATTACGTTTTACAAATGCGTGAGAAAATAAAAGAAGTAATCGTCAGGTCGATGTATATGGAGGTGGCGTACTTGTCGAGCGTCTCCCAGAAGGCGAGCAGCGCGGCGCGGTCGAGGTGGCGCTTGGTGCGGCTGAGGTTGAGCACGGTGACGGCCCAGCGCGCCACGTTGCCGTCCAGCTTCATCTCGTCGAACTTCAGGTGGAACGCGCAGACTGCACACACACACACACAAATAAACAAGACAACGCTCGCTCGGCCCCTCTACAGGCAATGTGTCGGAAATTGGGGAACAGAGTGCCTTAGCAATAGGTTGCCACTGCTTATCTAGTATTTTCATTTCCTCGTCTGGTAATAAGGACCGAGCTGAGTTCCACCGCACAACACACAATGTCTCGAAATTTGGAGAACAGTGTCTTAGCACTAGATTAGATTACCACTGTCTATTTATTATTCTATTTAGTAGTCACTTCCTCGTTCTGGCTCTGGCTCAAGCACGGCGTTGAGTTCCGATATTCAACTTGCAATATTTCGAAGATTTGGAGCGCAACGCTTTATCTATATCAATGCAAGGCAACGAAAGTACATACTTAAGAGCTAAGTTATTACTTCGAGTGGGAATTGAACTCACAACCGATACGTTACACATCAATAGTCTCAGAAATAAACTTACTATTAGCAAAAATTTGAACAGGATTGCCGTCCCAAGGCCAGCCTTTGAACTGCCACGCGGGTCCTTGCACGAACACCGCAACCACTCGGTCCCACTCCGCGGCCGACAACCGCCCTGGATTGTCCACTACACGATATGGAACCTAGCGAACAAGGATATTAAGAAAAAGAAATTGAAAGTAACATAAGACATTTCATATATTGTATGACAATTTAAAATGTTTCATTCAAATTCTCTTCTAGTTAATGTTTAAGGATATTATTAAAAAAAAAGTTTTAAAATATTTTGTAACTACTTACCTATACGACGATGAATTAATAATTAATTGAAAGAGGTCATGAAAACATATTTTAACAGCTTTTATGTATAAGTCAATCCATTATCTTTTATTCTAAAAAATCATAATTGGCGGTAGCTTTTTTTTCGACGATTTAAAAGAACTAATAATAGAGCTATTTTAAATAAAGGATATTTTAAATTTGAATAATATATTTCATTATATTATCCGCATTTTCGTCAGCATGGGAAGTATATTGGCATTTTTTTTTATTTATGAACCAATTGGAACTGCATTTCTTCATCTTAAGCAACTTGTTCTGCAGTTTCTGAGACTAGCGTGTACAAACGTGTAGAGAAACAGCCAAATATTTTAAAAATAACTGATATATTAAAATACACTAAATTAAACAATAATTAACATTCATACCGTTATTGTGGTAGCATTATTAGGTACTTGGTCACCCGTTGGACCTTTTCTTCTCTGTAATAATACTTCATTTTCACGAGCAGCTCCTTCAGCTTTTTTCTGTTCAACTGGTACAAACCTTAGATAAATTTAATATCAACAATATTTTAATTGACTGTACAAAAATAAAGTTACAATATAGTATATTTAGTTAACAATTATATGTCACTAGCGGCTCACTCAGGGCTTCGCCCACATACTACCTATAATATCATGAATACCAGGTGGCTGTATGATACAAGCAAACAAACAAACTCTTCCACTTTATTGTCTATATATATGTATATATATAAAAATCTGTCCAAATTTCACGTTTCTACGCACAGCGGGAACCTGACTGACTGAGGTAAGACGCACGCACAGCCGTCACCGCTGTGCATAGAAACGTGAAATTTGGACAGATGTTTATTTTCATAATCTAGACATCCACTAAGGGATTTTGAAAAATTTTAACCCTAAAGGGATGAAATAGGGGTTGAAAGTTTCTTCTATGGAAAAAAAATTAAATCGGCACCGATTTTTATAAAATTTGAAATTCAGACTTAAAAATATTTCATTGAAACCATGAAGTTTTTTAGAATTCACCCCCTAAGGATGCAAATAAGGGGTTGAAACTTTATATGAAAAAATCTTTAAATCGCCTAGGTGGCGAATGGCTGAATGGCTGAATTTAAATATTTTTTATAAAAATATTTAAATTCAGACTGTTAAAAATATTTTATTGAACGCGTTTCGTGGTTTTTTTAGAATTTACCGCTAAAGGTGCATATAAGCGGGAGAAGTTGCGCGCGGCCACTAGTATTAGTATAGATAACATCATTATGTTGTAATCAGTGTTACGTTTGTAGCCTATTTATAGCAATAAACAGCAGTAAACAATAGTGATTAAAAATAATATATACTAAACGCATTTAGATTAAACTTTAAAGTAATATAACTTTGAGCCCAGTCGTGGTGCAGTGGCACGAAGTGTGACTGTAAAACCGACTGGTTGTGGGTTCGATCCCCACTCGAGAAGATGAAATATTTACCTAAATTTATATTTCCATATCTTCGCTCTGGTATCGAGGCAAAGCGAGGTATTGAGTCCTGCTATTCAACACGCAATGCCTCCAGAATTTGGCAGAAAGTGGGGAACGGAATGTCTTAACACTAGGTTCCCTCAGCCTACCCTGCTGTGTGCGGAGCGAAGAATGACCTATCGCGTTAACATTCACATGCTTGTACCACCGCAACACGACACAGACAAAAATAATCAAAAAAGACAATACCCACTTGAGTTCCTGCAGCATATCCTTGACATTGTACATAGTGATGAGCGAGGTGGCGGCGGCGGGGATGATGATGATGGGTGTGCGGGAGGGGCGCTTGCCGCCGCCCGAGGGGGGCCGCGCCGCCGCCACGGGGAGCAGCTCGCGCCGCCCCGGGGTACCGGGCATGGGGCCGTTTTCTGTATCGTATTTACTTCATTACTACTATTATTAGAAAACTTTTAAGTACCACTGCTTTATGATTAAAAAAATAGATATTGAAATTTATTTTCTGCAATGACATTAACCTTTGTTAAGACGTTACAAAAAAGAGGATTTGGTTCTGCAAATCTATGTAGCAAGAAAAATTGTCTTAAATTAGTATATTTGTGTCACTACATAATATTAATAAATAACTGTATAAAGTGACCGCTAGACCATTGTTGAGAAATTATTTTACAAGTGGGTCTAGGCAGACTCCACGCACAGATTTTTACTATATTTTTTCAAATTGACAAGATATGATCAGGAGCTTTTGGCTAAGGTCATTGGGTGGTAGCAGAGGCTTGTGGAAAAAAATGGATTTCATTTTTTTTACCTCAAGTAATTCCCAAATAAAAAGGATTTTTGAAAATGTATTGTGACAAAAAGTATAAGTAAAAAACTTACGAGTCATTTGTCGAGGATGGTTTGGTGTCTGAGGAGCTCGTGCTGGAGCTGGTGCACTAGGGCCTTCTGTCACCGACTTCAATGTCATACCGTGATAGGTACCCATGGTATCAATTTTGAAGCCCTCAGTTTCTGAAAAATAAATATGTTTACAAATATACTCATTGATAAACCAATGATATCCATTAAATAATGTATTTTTAACATATACTAATAATTTATTTTTAACATAAGTGACTCTGATTGTTAAAATAAGTGCTGAATAAATAATAGAATTGACTGTAACACGCTATCTGCATTCTTTTAGCTGTACTAAGTGGAACTGAATCTGGTAGAAATTTTCATATTTAAGGCTTCATTCGTTTATAAAATTTTTATAACTTTTTTTTCAGTTGATGTGTTTTAGGTTACAAGAGAATGATGGAATATGAATGAAAAATTACATCACTATTGACGAAAGACTTACGAAGAAAATGTCAATTTAGTTACATTGGCAGTGTCTGATTGTAAATGCAATGGTTGTATTTGAATCTCACTAGGCAGTTAGTAATAGTATTAAGGGAGTAAATAATTTTCATTTTATTATTATTTTTCATTTAATTTCTTTTTCAATATCAATTTTTGAGGCCAGTCATGGCGCTGCGGCACGAGGTGTGACTGTAAGCCGACTGGTTGTGAGTTCAATCCCCACTCGAGGAGGTGAAATATTTACTTAAATTTATATTTCCATTTCTTCGCTCTGGTGTCGAGGTTAAGCGCGGCGTTGAGTTCTGCCACTCAACACACAATGCCTCCAGAATTCGGCAGTAAATGGGGAACGAAGTGTCTTAACATTAGGTTCCCTCTGCCTACCCTGCAGTATGCGGGATACAGCGTGAAGCTGATTTATTTATTTTGATTTATTCATTTTCACTTGTAAGAAGACAATGTGCAGTATTGGATTCTACCACTCAATTAATACACAATGTCTCAAAATTGGACAGAACTCAAATTGAATGTCTGTCTGTCTCCTCACTCTAGCAGAGTATGCAGAATAAAATATGAAGCTGGATAAAAAGAACAGTAATTGAATTGTTATCATACCTTCTTTCTGTCTGATGAACCTTTCCTGATCGTATCTGTTATACTGAGTTTGTTGTGCCGGGATGGTTGACGGTGGAGGCATTACTACAGGTTGTGGCCTAGGTACTCCGGGCCTGCCCTCTTCTCTTGCTCTTATACTACCCAGAAGGGCCAAAATACTCTTTGCAAAAGTCTACAAACATTAAATATTGAGGTCAATTTTTAAATCAAATTAAATTACCTAATTTGAATAAATAATAAAATAATTGAAATTCTAATAGGATTGGCTTATATATTTACTTAAAAGTTGTTGTGGTGCAGTTGCACAGCACTTGTATCACTATCATTCCCAACTGTATTCAAGTTATTTTAATTTCTTAATGGGTCTTGAATACTGCCACACAACATACTGTCTCAAAAATTCGATAGAACGTGAGGAATGAACATCTGAGTGTCATCACACTAGGTTCCCTCTACCCTGCTATGTGAGAAAGGTAACGAAACTAATACCTTAGGTACTAAAATTAAGCCAATTGAGTATTTTTAAGCCAAATCGCAAACCTTTCCATTGCTCTGTAATACTGTAGTCCTAGTCCTCCACTGTCTCTCTCGACTGATAATATCTTTGGTTAGATCAACATCATAGTCCAATATTGCTCGGAGATCTGAACCAACAACTCCTAGAGTGTCAGAATGATCATTACTTTTAATTGTTGTTCTCTTTTTTGCTAAACGTTTTGCTTTAATGGCAGCAATCTTTTCAACTGACATAGCCTCTGAGAGTGATCTAGAAAAAAGATGAATTATGGCATATTATGATTTAATACAAGTAAAAATTTTAAAAACAATGAGATAAAACATTTCATAGGTTAACATGATTAAAATATATATANTATATATATATGTATATATATATATATATATATATATATATACAACCTATATCATGACTACAAATTAAAAAAATTACTTTATGTTATCAACTGTAACTGAAGCTTCCTTAGGTGCGTCAAGGCGAGCTGCCAACTGTTCTCGTACTTTTTGAACATGAGTCTCCTCAATGCGGGGTTTTTTTGCTGCTGATTCTCCTCCATCATTATCATGTGCTCTTTTAACCTAAAATTGTTTTAAATGTTAATTTATTACTAGATTTATCTATATGTTTTAGTATTAATTAATATAGTTTCACCTGAGTTGATATTTCTAATGGAGCACTTTTATCTATAGAAGCGCAAGTAGCAGTTTCGCCGTTTAAATAAGCAAGTAGTTCCTTACGGTCAGGACGTCTAACAGGTGGAATATTTGCGGCCTGCGAAGGAAAGTGAAATTATAGTATAAGTGTCATTCTCAGGATATAACCTCACAACAATATTAAAATTTACTTACAGCTGCTTGCTTAACATAAATCGGATGGGTCAGGGGTACGTTTTTGAGTATAAACAGCAGACATTCCAGCGTGTAATATTCTTTGTCACAACCGTCCTTTCCAGATCTACACATAACGAAGAGTTACAATAATAACAAATTTTAAGAAAAAAAAAACAATATATACATATAAAAACTACTTACCCCCACATAAGATAGTTAGTCTTAACATTTTTGGGCCATGAAAATTCACCAAATATTATTTGATTATCACGTTCTATAATTTCTTTTTTATTTACGTTGTACTGACGAAGTAAACTAAGGGGGTCCGCCATGATTACGTCGTATTGTTGGCGCCGAGAGAAACTGCACTTTTGTTATATATCAATATTAAAGAACACTCATTTGTTGCACAAACATAATTCTATGAGCACACAATGTCATTCAAAATTATTATTTTATAATAATGCACTAATATTCAACTCTGGCACCGTGTCAAACACTCCATGTTTAAATGCAGCTGTCAAAGAATTATTCTAGAATTCAAATCATAATTATAGATAAGTGACTGGGAAATTTTTATTTGTTGTAGTTACATATTATTATATTATAAATATTGTAATAGCTTTTAATATAAGTATAATTATTTAATGATTTTAAATAAGTGTAATTTTAATGAAGGTACATATTAAAAAAAATCGTAATGTTATAAAAAAATGTTTGTGCAATATAATATATATATATACTACAATTTTAATGATAATAGTTAATGTACAATTGGTTTGGAGATATTATTGTGATTCGAGAGGTAAAAAGAATATATAACATAGTAGTTACCGTATATTTTTTTATTAGATTATAGAAATTTGATATTAGCTATGGTTTTAGCATAAAAAGACTTGACAGATTAAAAATAAAATATGGTGTCTAATATGGCTGCCGGTCGATTCTTATTTTATTAGCATTTATTGTTAATTTTTTATAAATAACTCCCTTAGACCCTATTATTGTGTTAATATGACAGAGAACTGATAAAAAGAAAATCATGACTTCTACTCCTAAGTCAGAGAAATGCACACAAGGTAAGTAACGCATTTTTTTACATTCCATTTCAATATTTAATATTCAGTAGTTTACTATTTATTCACATCAAATCTTAATAAAATTCAAATTTTTAAGACTTTAAAATACGTGACAATTTGTAATGGTGTATTAAATCACAGGTTTTTAATCGATTGTGCTTTATACTTTAAATTAGCGTTCATTGTAAAGTAACGCAATATGAATTATGAGTTAATGTTTTCAAACTAATTTATTTATACTTAAAAAAGTGTGAAAAGTAAAAAAAAATATTACAATTATGAACAATATACATCGAGCAAAACAAAACAGCTTTGACTATGCTCTTAAAAAATTTAATTAATGGTTATTTTGATTATTATTTATATTTCATGAAAACATTAACTTAAATATTACATATTAAAATTGTTAGGTATGCTACGTTTTTTTAACTTATATCTTCTTCTCTTTTATGTTTTTGAAATATTTACGTTACATTTACCTTTAAGATATAATTTGGATGTATGTTTTTGTGTTTAAAGTTTATCCATAAACTTTTTAAATTAAGGAAATTTAAGTAAGCAAAAAATTTGTATCGTTACGTGTAATTTTATTAAATCAGATATCTAAATTTGATGATTTATAAAAAGCATTTGTTTTATTCTAAGTTTACAACAAAACTTAGATTATCATCGTAATATCACCATTTAAAAGAAGTAAATAAATGTATTATTTATATTTTACCTAACAAAACTAACATGGACATAAGTTTTCTAACAGCTTAATTATCTATTCTTGTTATATAAATAAATCAAGCTTCCATATAATCTTCCATTAAATCTACTTGTCTTATATTCTTTTCAAGAATCTTGCACTTAATATAATTTGCCGAGTAGATTTCTTGGAAGTAAGTTGTTGACTATAATTATATTCATTTTCTCTTTTTGATTTAATTAAATATAAATTCATATATTGCATTTGCGATCCAATAATATATTTATATTTTCAATATATTATAATAAATAATAATTGATAGTTAAAACGCCAACACTAAATGCTGTTAAAAGTAAACAATTAACAAATTATTTCAAAATGAAAGCTGATAATCTTCAAACAGCTGTACATATTTTCTTGAATCATGTCTAAGAACACTCATACCTTTATAAAAAAACACACACATCACACACACACCTGTATAAATATGTGTTTGTGTGCATGTCAAACTTTATTATGCTTTTGTTTTGGGGTACTACAAACTTACTACAAATGTTTTCTTTTTTTTACAAATTAATTAAACCAGTTTTATTAATAAAATTTAAATGAATGTATTAAGGATGGATAGGCTATTTGCCTTATTTATTTTATTGCGTACAAGGAAAACATATTTAATGTTAAACAAATTGAGCATTCATGCGAGCCAAACACTGTGCACAGGTGGGAAATTGTGGGAATGTTCAAGTACTATTTCTAAATTTTGGTATATGGAGAGGGTAGTAAAATAATTTGAAGAATATATTTTTTGGAAAATATCTTTTCTTTTAAATAAAAACATGTAACTATAATATGTAAAATATATCTAAGGTGCCACTGGTGGATCTAAATAGATAATTCAATTCACAAATTCGATCTCCGCTTGATGAAATGATTTATTATTTATTAATATTTTAATTTCTTCGCTCTGGCGCCAATGCAAAAGTGGGAAGGGGAGTGTCTTAACACTGAGTTCCCTCTGCATACCCTGTTATCTGGGGGATGTAGCGTGGAGCTGATTTGATTTATTTACTCATGTACATTTATATAATGGCTATTTCAATATTATCAATGCTGCTAAAATAATTTTCTTTAACAATAGTAAAATGAAAACTATGATGTTATTGTGTATTTAAATGTGGCTATTTTATTATAGTTATTACCTTACGACAAACAACTTTAATACTTGTTCTCAATGTGTAACAGTACTATTTAGAATACCATACATTACTTCTGAGGTTGAAGACGCGATATTATTACGTATGCCATTCAGCCAGCTCCGGAGCGCAGTCCGTCCGACTTATTTTATTAATATTCCTGCGGTTAATGCTGAAAACCACCGAGCTGCTTGTATAATACCGTTCGAGTCGTTCTGCTCTCTACTAAAAGAGGTCGAGTATTCTGCAAATTTTAAATATCTGTCTATTTTTCATATTTTATGTATATAAACTCCTATGTTTATTGTGATTTGTGGCACAGTTGGAAAGTACTGTACACGTTGTTTATAGGTTCGATTCTGAGGAAGGAATATGTTTATAATATTTTCGTTTCCTGATCTATTTTGGCAGATCTTGGCGTTAGGGTCGTATTAGATAGAACACGTAGTAACTTCGAGATCAGCGTAAAGTTAGGTCTAGTAGACGTCTTTTGATTAGATGTTTATGTTTTATGTTTATAACCAACGCTTAAGTCAGTAACTAACTTGAACTCGTATTATTGAATTTAATCATATGAAAATTAAAACTACTCCAAGAGTTTAATCGTGATTTAATATTAGGATAATGCAGATTAATTTAAAATAATTTTAATTATTTTTTTATGCATAATTTCTAGAACAGATGTTACAGAAATTTATTTTCCATTAAATTGTTACTATTCAATATTTTAACCGCATAAATGATAAACGACTTCGTAACGCAAACTTGATATGCTTAGATTCAAATCTAGTCAACCCAATTATAAACTCTCATATATCTTTGAATTTGTAATTACTTTTATTATATCAGATATCATTTATTTTATGTCGTAATACCATTTTGAAGCTGCTTGCTACTGCTTAAATACAACCGAAAAAATAAATAAAAATTTGGGCGACTTTTTTAAAAATGTGTATGTGTTTTAATCAATTCTAACTTATCAAATAAAATATATAAAGCCCCGGTGCACAGATAGTTTCTAACTCTGCATGCTTTGTCCTATCTGCTAAGGCAAAATAACGGGACCTCGTAAGTCGACAAGAGTTCAAGTGCCCAGTGTCTATTTTCTTATTACTCAAATGCTTGGAAATTGTTTATTACAAATAGTAACCAGATTTAGGTGTTTTCGAATATTGACTTTCGCCGTATAATATTATTATTTAATGAAATATTGTAAACAATAAGACAACAATGGAATGTGAATTAATATTACATTTTATTTGTAACACAACAGTGCAAAATGGACAACGTAGTGACTTAACACTAGATTCCCTCTGCCTAGCCTACATACTGAGTCAAGCTGATTCAAATGAAGACAATGTGAAATATGTCTAAGTCTGATTCTCGTTTTAGTGAAATAACAATGACAATATGACACCATTTTATAAAAAAAATATTCGACGACTATAAAGCTTAAGCCCGAAGATCCGTTATAGGGAACCAATTTGCACCGTGCACAAGTCGTTATTTCCTCAATTACCTTAAGCTATTCACATAGTCCGTTTGCGCAAACATTGCATGCGATGTTGCGATGTTCACGTGTGGATCTTGATTTATCTCTTAAGACATTTGTTGGTGCAGGTGCTGGATTGGCTTACCTTGACTCCGTGCATAGAATAAGGATCTGTTGAATATCGTTTTTACTAACAAAAGTGAAAGGCCCCGACCAGTCCAAATAGCTCGTCTCGAAATCATGCTTCGTTTGATAGATTTAGTAGTATGTGACGTTAAGCTCATGCTTACTGGCTGGCGTGCAGAATAGTGGCTCTCTTAAACGATTTTATATTATTTTGACCTTATCTGTAATTGCTATATATGTAATGTTGTTTGGTGAGTTTGTTCTCATGATTTGAAAAGGTTGTAACCAATTAATAAAAAAATATGGGTATAATGATTTTTATTAGATTTTTTTATTAAAATTAGTTACAAGCATTTCCATTCTAGTATGAATTAGTATGTAGTATCGGAGGAAACAATGATAGTGGTGGTGTAATGAGTTAGTAGGCCACGGAAACTTTTTAAAGTTAATATTTTATTAATTAGGAAGCAGCATATTTTTAGGGTACGGCCGCATAAACCAGCCTTCTTAATTTTCAATTTTCAATTTTTTTTAACTTCACGCTGTATCCCGCACACAGCAGGAACTTAGTATTAAGACACTCCGTTCCCCAATTTCCGCCAAATTTTGTAGGCATTGCGTGTTGAGTGGCGGAACTCAAGCCGCTCTTAGCCTCGACAAGAAAATGGAAATATTCATTTAAATAAATATTTAATTTCCTCGAGTGGTGATCGAACCTACAACCGTCGTGTCACAATCACACGCTTGTGCCTCTGAGCCACGATGGCCTCAATTTTCAACATCAACACCAATTTTCTAACACCATCGAAAAAACCTAATCACGCAGATGACCTATCTATTTATAAGGCATTATACATATAACGGCCAAGCAGCCTAACTAAATATCTAGCAGGGCTGGGCGTCCGATCTCCATTTTTTTATATTAGCACAAAGTGCTCGTTATATGACCAACTTTTCCTAAGGCGGTATATTAATATATCTTATAAATTAGACGCGCTGCTAGGGTTTTACTTTAGATATTTAGGCTTTCAGAATATATAGCTTATATGTTGTTAAATATTATTAATATATTTTTCCGTACTTCAAAATAAAAAAAACGCAACTCTTGTAGAATCACTCAGTCGTTTTGTCAAATGCCATTTAACATGAGATCACGTGGATGTGTCAAACTCAAATGATTTTATTAAATATTCACTTAGAGCGCAGAAAAAATAGACTTTTAGTATTAGACTTTTCTTTGCTTTCGACTTAGAGTCGATGGATGGTTTTGCTGTATTTTGTATAAAATTCATAGCATAATAAACACCTGGGTATAAGGTACTTCCCGTGGACCTACATTTATGAAATTTAGCACACAGTCAGTGTATTATAACTTATAATACAAAAAAAGGAAAAAAAAACCCGAAAAATTATAAAATCACCAACTTATATTTTTGCTTAGTTCATTTTATACAAAGTGAGTGCATTCTCCCGCAACTTTTTATAATTTGTACTTCCCGTTGATCTATAACCATGGAATTGGTATGAAAACCTTGGTGGACGAGTCCGACTAGCACTTGACCGTTTTTTTTTAAATTTATATACATGTTCTGCATATTACCCTGTTGGTAAGAAATGAAATAAATATAAGATATATGTATAATAATTACATATAATAAGAGTTTAAGCCTACGTTATAGAGAATAAAATAATAATTTTGAAATTTATACGAATGGTTCGGGCAGTATAGGGCAGATCCTGTTGAGATCCTTTGGACGTGCCTCCGTCTAGCATACGGTGCCTCACGACTGAAAAAAAAGAAAAAAATAATAATTAAATTAAAAAACAGTCACCATGTCATATATATGAAATGTTTAATTGGATTTAAAATTAGATTAAATCGCGATCCCGCACACAGCAGAGTAGGCAGAGGAAGCCTAGTGTTAAGACACTGTTCTCCACTTTCCGTGTTGAGTGGCGGAACTCAACGCCACGCTTTGCCTCGAAACCAGAGCGAAGAAATGGAAATATAAATTTAATAAATATTTCATTTTCTCGAGTGGGATCGAACCCACAGTTAGGCACGATTGACTAGTCGACAAATGGATTTCATATTAAATAATATATTTGAATACATAAAAATGTGATAATCCATACAAACATTAATCTCAAATGTGAAATTAATAATTCCAATAAGTACTATGTTGTCTACTTTGTATATATTTCAATTCTTCTGATGATATAAAAAATATTTTGATCTCGAACTAGTCATAAGAAGATATTCCCAAATAATATTTAACTTATGCCTTATAATATTTATATCTTTTTATAATATATGAATAGTATGAGATATGAGTACTCGTATATATAAATTATTATAAAGTAATTGAAAGATGTCCAGATACAATGGCTGGACGTACTAAGTAGAAGGTTAGGAGTAATACAATCCCGTTAGATTAGGTATCGCGATCGGGCTAGTTTATTGGAAAGTGAGTTGCTTGGACCGTAGCCGGTGGCCGGAGCCGGCCGTGCGCCTGTGTGTGCTTTCTGCAATCGGAAGAAAAAGTTTCAATCGAAAATTATTACCTCAATAGTCAATTCTTTCTATTTGTATCCGCTTGTAACGTTTTCGTGAGATATTTTATGGTTTGCCGCAACCTTGCTGAAGAGATTTATAGTTTGTTGTACTCAGCTAATTCGTGACATTGTGTATTCTATTATTTATTCCAAAAATCGAATTAGTTCCACGCTGTATCCCGCATACAGCAGGGTAGGTAGAGGGAACCTAGTGTTAAAACACTCCGTTCCCCACTTTCCGCCGATATTTCGGGGCATTGCGTGTTGAGTTGTGGAACTCAAAACCGGGCTTTTGCCTTGGTGCCAGAGCGAAGAAATAAAAAAAATTAAGAAATAATAATCCTTTCGTCGAGTCGGGATCAAACCCACAACCTTCGTGTACAGTACTACAGTGACATGCAACTATATATTTTCAAATTGTAAACTAAATTATATTTTTTTAAATGTCCTGAACAATTTTTTTTCATTTCCCAATTTCTCTTGCTTGAAATTCAATTGCTTCAATCTATTTTTAGAGTGGAAATTTCTATTCAAGGCAATACTTCTGAGAATACACACAGTATTTTTTTGATTTTTATTTCAAAAACTATAAATGCGTATAAAAAATAAACACTAAAAGGATAGACTTAAGGAAACATAAAAATTTGCTTATATAAAATTTTCTTTAAGTATCAGATTTTTTCTAAAAATAACAAATTCTCAAATATGGTATATATTTGAACCACTGAAAATCGTCTTAACATACATGGAGGTGAAATGGATAGGTACTAAGGTCCTCTACCCATAGACAACCGTTAATACGTCAATCGTTTTACACCCCGTTTAGTGCCAATCAGTTTCTGTTTGAACTATTAGACATCTAACCATATTGATGTGTTGTCGCAATTATAAGTGGATCAGGATTTACGTATATGTAATTGCCAAGTTTTATAATCATAAAAAAAATAGAAGTGATGTATCTTAGTTTATATTACAAAGTTACAGCTTGAACAATCTTAACAAGACAAAGACGTATGACGTATCGAATATTTTTGTAAATATAGGATGGTCAGATACATTTTTGTGAATTTATATGATACGTACATAAAACAGATACTTAAAATCTATATATATATATATTTAACGATAGTTTAATAATAAAAATTGATCGTTCTAATTATTTTTCATTTTATTTTATTATATTGCATGTCTAATACAGTTACGGCTGCCTTGCGTGTAACCCTGACTATCTGTTAATGGTCAAGTGACACAGTTCTTTGGCACACTTTTAATTTACCTAACAAAGTGAGCAATGAGATTTTGATAAATTAAATTTTTTGTTGACAAATATAAATCCTTAACATTATGCTGCTCTGGTCACTATCATATACCAGAATATAGCCAAAAGCAGAGTTTGCCACATTTGTTAAAATTTTGGCAATTTCCATTTATTGAGCACAATAAATTACGCATACTTTTGTTACCGTTGTTATGTAATTAATTACTGTTTTGGTTTGGTTAAGTTATACTAGAATATGTGAGGGCAGGTGTGTGGTGCGCAGGCGCAGCCGTGGAGATGCTTGGATTTGTGACTTTCACTCTCGATGGTGCGACAGCAGCGGTTCTAAGCAGACCGGCGCAGTGCCGTCGCGTCTGTGCTGTCGGTCGCACTGGTCGTAGCGTTCTAACGCGTATTCATTTCGCCGATTTGCAGTCCGACATCCTGTGTCAATAGTATGCGCTTCACTGCCTCGTTACCGTGCATATAAGTTGCTCAGTTGGATATTGAAATTTTATTGTGAAAAATCAAATATATTTAGAATATTTCACAAAGTGCACGTTGTAATACCAAATTATCTCGGTGCTGTGCAGACTAAACTGTGGATTTTCGTAATATACTGCAACATGCCCAACGATTTGTAAAGTGTAGAGTCTGCATTTCTTTCTATGTATTAAATATATATTTAAAATAATATAAAATACAGAGAGAATAAAATCTCTATATAATATATTTAATGTATTAAATTTAACATGAGTTTCACTGGATTATTTATGGTGTATACCTAATAGCTTTCTATACCTACTTCTGTGTATAAATTTCTCCTGACCACATAGTTTTACCTACATGTAATACTTGATTACATCCAAATTGATTGTACTATGTGTTAGTTTTTATCCGATTAAAATTTTAAATTCTTAATATAATCTTGACAAACGTTAGTACAATATCATGTGATCACATAAAGCTCGGTACGACGCTTACTGTAAATAAATAATGACCTAATTGTACCTTACGTCTTCGCTATTTCGGTTCCTGTTATGTGTTGATCTGACTTTGAATGTCAAACAGTGTCTCATAATACCTTGTAACGATAGTGCGGAATTACATATTCAGAGAGAAACTTGTTGCGAGTGCAGTGCGAACTTTCAAAGATTTCTAAAGGACAGGCACTCCCTTTTCCAGATATTCTCAATGTCTAACTACGAATTACTTATTGAATAGTAAAAAAAAGTTTGTTTTTACAATTTTTTTAAAGTAAAAAAATGAAAGTGTAATTAAATATGTATTGTGCCGACATGCCTCATTACGACGAGAGTTTTATCCACGATGACAATCTGAATCAAAAACGGAACAAACGTAGCTATCACGTTTACAAAACAGGACTGAATCCAATTAGTTATATAGAATCTAATGATGTGATTCACGCCCTTGAAGGAAGAGGGACTAATGTTATCAAAAGAAATATTATTAACATTAAACAACGTGGCCGATACAAACCTGAGACATCGACATCACAATCTAATTCCAACACTAAATGTAAAAAGACCGATTTCATCGTAAGTCATTGTCCGCCTATAAGTGTTTTTGATCCCAGAAAACTTTACGATATACGAAATAATAATGTGGTTTCTCTAACACCATGTAAAAGTTTTGATAATTTAACATTGAGACAGGGTAAGCGAGACATATCGAAGGATAAAATGAGAAATGGAACAAGTCTTCAGAATTTAATCCAGGAGGACAGATTGAAACATTTCATTTCTCCGATAGAAGATTGTCAAGTGGCTCGAAAAGGAGATGTAAGAAACTCATATTCAGTCGTGGAGGCTCGCAGGAGACCAATACAACGTCGATTCTCCCGAACTACAGCGAACCCCGGTGTTGGAGTGTACAGAAAAATTTACTTGGATGGAACTGAAAACAGCAATAATGGTATACTATTTTACCGTATTATTAATTCATTATATGATTATTATTAAGATTTTTTTATAATACAATATCGATAAATTATGAGGCCAGTCGTGGGACAGAGGCACAGAGTGTGACTGCAAAAATCGATTGGTTGTATATTCCATCCCCATTCGAGGACATGAAATATTTATTTAAATTTATATTTTCATTTCTTCGCTCTGGTGTCGAGGCAAACCGCGGCGTTGAGTTCCGCCACTCAACACGCAATGCCTCCAGATTTCGGCGGAAAGTAGGGAATGAAGTGTCTTAATACTAAGTTCCCTCTGCCTACTCCGCTGATTGCGGGATGCAGCATGAATCTGATAAATTCAGACTATAAATAATAAATGTTAAAATTATTTCCTTGCACAAACGGAAGAGAATGTAAAGTGCTTTCGGTTTTTCTCCTATACATTTAATAGTGGAGTTGTATATAATGGAATCGTTGATATTGTATAATAAAACGTAAGAGACGCGGGAACAATCTATTGTGTGTTCATATCTATTGTTATTGTAATGTTAAGGCCGTTAATGAAATCTTAAATATTTACTAAAAATTTACGCTTATTTTAGTTTGTTTACAATAATGCACCTTAAACTTAGTCAAAAAAAATGATATAATGGTCGTACGTATCTTTAGTATTTGGCACAGGAATAGACTATTTCGTGGACAATATTCTTATTATTATGTGGCAGATGCTTATGAGCTATCTCACATATTAAAATTTGATCTTTAAGCATAAATAGGAAGTGCTGACTAAAAGAGGAGCTACTATATTCAAAATATTTTAAAATATTTCCTGTACCTGATGTATAAATGTATGCGTATTAGAGATGTGGCACTTGCTGTCACCCTAGACGAGTGTATAGATAGAGAGCTCGTGCCTATTACCGTATTTAACCAGACCGTAACAAAGTCCGGCGAATTCAACTTTGCGACTGAATTGATATGCAATATGGAATACCAGACATACTCATGCTACACCTCGATATGTATCAATCTACATATAAAAATTTTAAAATCTCTCATCAGCTTCATGCATGTATCCCGCACACAGCAGGGTAGGCAGAGGGAACCTAGTTTTATGACGCTCCCTTCCCCACTATCTGCCGAATTCTGGAGGCATTGCGTGTTGAGTGGCCGAACTCAACGCCGCGCTTAACCTCGACAGCAAAGCGAAGAAATGGCAATATAAATTTAAGTAAATATTTCATCTCCTCGAGTGGGGATTGAACCCACAACCAGTCGGTTTTACACACACACTTCGTGACACCTCGTCACACACGTGCCGCTGCGCCACGACTGGCCTCAAATATCTCTTATGGTTCTTTGATTTTGTAAATAATATTATTTCTAATAGTTATGTTGCCGTTTCCGCTATATTTATTGAAAATTTCTTTGTATATAATTGACTATTAGATATATACATATAAGTGAAATCAGCTTCACGCTGTATCCCACGCACAGCAGGGTACGCAGAGGGAACCTAGTGTTAAAACACTCTGTTCCCCTCTTTCCGCAGAATTGTTGTGGTATTACATGTTGAATGGCGTTGAGTTCCGCCGTCGCGCTTTGCCTCGAAACCAGAGCGAAGAAATGGAAATATACATTTAAATAAATATATCATTTTTTCGAGTGGGGATCGAACCTACTAGTCGCTTTTACAGTCTCACTGTGCCCCTGTGCCACAACTGGCCTCGGTGGACTATACAACATATATTTTAAATATTAGAAAATTGGCAATATGTTACATTTAAATTTCGTTGATCTGACGACAAGAAGCGTTAAGTTCTAACACTCAACACGCAATGTTCAAATTAATGGGCGAAAAGTGGATAAAAAGCCTTAATACTAAGTTATCTCGTCTACGTTTTTTATATGGTGGACGATAAAAAAGAATAAAAGTTGTGTTTGAATTTTGGATTAAAAATGTAATAAGACTTGTTTTCAAAAAAAATATTATATGCAGTTAATTACATTAGTAATAGTTACTTCGACAATGATTTTTTATACGAATAAATACTTTTTGAATATTGTGATAAGATAGTAAATAAGACTTACTTGTACTATAAATTTAATTGCATAACCAGATGGCTCTTATGCCAGCCTATTACCGAGAAATCTGTATTTAAATAAAAAAAAAAAACAAGTTTCCGAAAATCATTTACTCGAAAATTAGGGTTTACTTAGATGCCTAAAAAAAACCGTAATATATTTTAATATCAATTAACACTTCTTTATTTTATTATAATATGCTTTATATTCTCTTTTGTTATAATATGCTTAAGTGATAAAATAATTTTGTAAACGTTACCTAAGCAATGAAATAGAAACATGTTATGCGCAATTCGGACATTTAAAATTATATAACTTAATAAATTACAATACACACTTGGCGCTAGCTTTCTTTGAGAGAGAAAAATGTTATTATTAATAACATGAAGCTATAAGAATGGAGGTGTATTTTTAGGTTCCATTACCTATCATAGCTTAAATAAAAACATTTTTACCGCCTTCAAAGAAACGGGCTTATTTCGTCTTTAAATTATACTGAACCTAAAATATAATATAAGAAGTCAATCGTAACCCACAAACTTGAGTCTGTACGAGATAGGTTGCGGGTTCGATTCCCACTCCGGGGAATGAATCATTTTATATTTTCACGAGTTCCGCCACTCAACACGCTATGCCTCCAGAGAACGGAACCTTAACACTAAGTTCTGAAGTTTCCCTTGCCTGCCTTGCCTTTCCTGTTATCTGCGGGATATAGTGTAAAGCTACAAACATATTATAATTATAACAAAATACAAAATATCGTTTGCCTCACTTTTAATATAGAAACAGATTCAAAATGTTTACGTTGTATACGAAATTTTGTGGACGACCAGCCTTACACTGTGTTTACGATATGTATGACGCACTCGAGCCCAGGAAGCGGGCACGACCCGGCGTCCGTCCGGCGCGGGACGGTGCGGTGTCCTCAACTCCTCACTCCTGTCTCGGTCGTCACGCGTCGCACACTGGGCGCGTCCTGCTATCGCCTTGGCGTATATATTTTTAAACGCCGTCGTCATTGATAAATCTGTGTTTACTTGTCCTCCTACGTGTCTTATATCTGTGGAAGCTTAGTAGAAGTGTGGTTTTATATTGTGTTTTTTTAGTTTTAGTGATGTCATAATTTGGATCTATATAGTTTGTTTTTATACTTGAATAGGTGTAACGTAATCAGGTAAATTTAATTATAATTATATGTATATTTCAATATTACATGTTAGATGTAACAAAGCTTTTATGGAAGTTTGACCTGCTTGGTCATTTTTACATTATATAGCCTTGTATCCTTTTTTTGTATGTAGATATTATTAAGTTAAATGATTCAACCCGAACATAATAAACAATTTACCGTTTATTTTATATCTCACAAAACAACATCACAGCTGTAACTATTAATGTTAACATTGTAACATTGTAGAAGGATAATACAATGACTTTGATATCCATACATAAGTTATATTGGGTCGTGGCGTATTTGTCGGACGTTAGCCATTACGTCAACAATCCTACGTATAGTTAATTGTGATTAGTAAGCTTTATTATTTTAGCAGACTTCGAAGTTATTTAGTTACATAAGTGATTTGTGAGTTTAAATAAATTAAATTATATTATTATTATTACTTCTTTAATTAAAATAATTATTTGTGGTGTGAAAATATTTAAAGGTAATACGGAGCAGTTATACTAAATGTTTCTATTATTAATAAAAATTAAAAATACTTTTTTAAATCATCTTCACGCTGTATCCCCCATGCAGCAGGATAGGCAGAGGGAACTTAGTGTTAAGACACTCCGTCCCAAATTTCCGCCGAGTTCTGGAGGTATTGCGTGTTGAGTGGCGGTACTCAACCTCGCGTTTTGTCTCGACACCAGAGCCAAAAAATGAAAATATAAATGTAAATAAATAATATGTCTATATTTGGTACGATATATTCTAATTAGATGATCAATGTGAACTATGTGTGATTTAAAAGTTTGAGTTTATATCATGGGTCTTCGCGTGGGATTTTATAAAACTTCCTGTTTTTGATTTGCTTTACTTTGGACCAATTTTATGTAATTAATTGTAATTTAGTACGTAATAATTGTGATTTGAGGAATATACTAATATGCTTCTCTTGATGTATTAATATAATTCTTTGAAATGTTTTTTTCAAATATTAAACAATATGTTATTGGAAATTAAGATGGTTTAATATTATTGTATTTTTTAATTAAAAAAAAAAGATAAAAAAGATGATTGCAAAGAAACAAAAACTCCATCGAAAGTATGAGTAAAAATATTATAGCAATTACAGCTAATAACTAATAAGTGATAGATATAAACGTTCTAATGAACCTACTTAACTTTTATATAAAAAGTAGTTAGTTGTTAGTTATTTTCAATGACTACATATGCCCGTAAACGGTTGCAGACAACGAGGTTTGCGGCGAAGCTGGTTCAGGGCACCGCGGGTCGCTGCGCGGCGCCAACAAGCTAGCACGTCGCGCGCGCTCCTTCAAGGACGACCTGCTCGAGCGCATCTCCAACATGCGCTCGCCGGCGCAGCCTCCCCATCCGCCGCATCTCGCCTCCAATATCAGGTCAGTGCGTTATCTGGCACGTCCGCTGACTGCCGCTTGGACTATGTATAATATGAGAGATGACCTTTTTATTTTAATATGAGGCCAGTAGTGGCGCAGCGGCACGAAGTGTGACTGTAAAACCGACTGGTTATGGGTTCGATCCAAACTCGAGGAGATGAAATATTTACTTAAATTTATATTTCCATTTCTTCGCTCTGGTGTCGAAGCTAAGCGCGGCGTTGAGTTCTGCCACTCAACACGCAATGCCTCCGGAATTCGGCAGAAAGTGGGGAACGGAGTGTCTTAACAATAGGCCTTTGCCTACCCTGCTGTATGCGGGATATACCGTGAAGCTGACCTTTTTATAAATTATATTTTTCGTTTAATGCCTTATTCGGTAGTTGCTATAATTGTAATGACTTTATTCTTAGTCATTTATATTTCAAATAAATGTTTTTAATGACTACTATTTCAACCATTGCCCATTAATGGTAAATTGACACATGCTACTTTAGATTTAGACACTGCCTTTAGATTTGATAATGTAATTATTATAATTATTAATTACATACTGTGTTACATGTTTTTCTTATCACCATCTTTAATTATGCTAAATTTGCCTACAATTTAATTCTTAATAATTTATAAATTTTCATTGATACTATTGAAAATAATATACATATTTGGTACAAATGATGTATTATCAGGTTCACGCTGTATTCCGCACACAACAGGGTAGGCAGAGGAAATCTAGTGTTAAGACACTCCGTTCCCCACTTTCCGCCGAATTCTGGAAGCATTGTATGTGTTGTGGCGGAACTCAACGCCACACTTTGCCTCGACGCCAGAGCGAACAAATGAAAATGTAAATAAATATTTCATTCCCTCGAGTGGGGATTGAACCCACAACCAGTCGGTTTACAGGCACACTATGCCTCTACGCCACGACTGGCCTCATGACGTACTATGATAAGTAATTATTGTTCTACCGTACAACTTTTGTCCATATTTGTCATCACAACACGTTATCTTTCTTAGCTGTGTACATAGCAATGAAATCTACCCGTCAGCTATTGCCTCTTATCTAAGATGATAATAACGTTGCTTGTACATAAGTCTATTATCTTACTGGCAGCGATTCAAGAAAGTTGATCGACTTTTGAATTGTAGTTCAATAATAAGTTTATAAAGAGACTTGATTGAAGAAGAAGAGAAAAAAAGAGAGAAAAAAAGAGTTTCCATCAATCTTTGCACGACACTGTGGAGCGTTTAATGCTGTATTTAATACGTTAAAAGTAGCGGTTATTGTGAGTCACGGCTAGACTGTCGCGCGCATTAATGACATTGTACGCTGAAATCTCATTAGTTCTGTGCGTGCAATGTTAATGTTAAGTGATTACATTTTAATGTCCGCCGACGGACTGTTGTCTGTTTGTGTGTCGTTTTATTCACTGTGCACTGGACGTGAGGTTATTTGAAAGTAGACCAGTGTGGGTTCGAATATCGTTGAGGTTCATGTGATTTACACCCGTCTAAATGGCGAACGTCGTGCGCTCACCCGTTGGATTTTGGATAAACAAGCGGACTAATAAACTTCATCGACGACTAATCTACAATGGAAAGCGGTATTTGTTTTTTTTAATATGTAATTGACGTTAAAATCTATTTTCTGTATATTTAATATTTTAGGCAAACTAAGGATATTTCATTGTATATTTAAATTTTTTCGCTTTGGTGTTGAAAAGCGTGGCGTTGAGTTCCGCCCCTCGACACGCAATGCCTCCAGAATTCGGCGGAAAATGGGGAGCGAGCAAATTAAGACACCCTTAGCACGAGGCTCCCTCTGTCTACCCTGCTACATGCGGGATAAAGCGTGAAGCTTATAACAATATTTTAAACTGAATAGTTTGTTTTGTTTACAATTTTGCTTTCTAATAAATATTCAAAAAGGCTACAAGTTTTATTTATTTATTTGATACTTTATTACACCAACTTAATAATAAAAACATACAAAGAAAACAATGGAAAAGTATGATGTAAAGGCGGCCTTATCACCACAGGTGATCTCTTCCAGGCAACCCTTACCATTAAAAAGATCAGAGAATGTGTGGATATTGGCTGGTGTACAAATGATAAAATATGTTATTCTAATATGATATACCTACATAAAAAAAATACATTCGTTTTATCTAGTATTTGTTATAAACGAGGCCGTCAATTAATAGTTAATTTATTTAAATGATTATTAAGTAACAATTATACTAATGACGAAAATAAAAAAAAATCACAAGAACACAAACCATTAAACCGAAAGCTATATAAACATATAATTTTACTATTCACTCATACGTTATATAAACATGCGTATAGTAAAGTGAACCGGGACTTTGAATATCAAATATAGCTTAGTTTTGTTATTTGCGCCGAGCCCGATCGCATACAGAGTGGATTCTTTCGCAATACTATAGGCATTCCAATCAGTGGTGTATTTCGGTGATATTTTATGTAATTGCTTGACGTTTTATTGCGATACATTATTATGAATTTCTTTTTTATAGCGGAACTCTACGCGTCAATGTATATTTTGGAAGGAGAGTAGAGAATAGTGTCATGTTTAAGTATATAGGTACTTCACGCCTTCAGTGCTTGCTCCACATATTATGGATGTGTGATTATTGTAGATCTCGTTATATAATAATTAATATCTTTAGAAATTAATTAAGAGGCCCGTCGTGTAAAACCGACTGGTTGTGGGTTCGATCCCCACTCGAGGAGATGAAATATTTACTTAAATTTATATTTCCATTTCTTCGCTCTGGCGTCGAGGACAAGCGCGGCGTTGAGTTCTGCCACTTAGCACGCAATGCTTCTAGAACCCGGCGGAAAATGGGAAACGGAGTGTCTTAACACTAGGTTCCCTCTGCCTACCCTGCAGTGTGCGGGATACAGCGTGAAGCAGATTTTTTTTAGTAACTAATGTTATTTATCAAAGTATCATATAGATTATTTAGAGTTAAAATACACCTTTCCTCATTTTCCGATGAACTCTGGAGGCGTTGTGTATTGAGTGGCGGAACTCAACGCCGACCGACCAGATTGGTTTCCAGGAGGCGCGGGTCCGAGTCCTACGTTCAAAAATTTTTATACCTTTTCTAAATAAGTGATTTTCTTTCCTAAGTGTAGTTATTCCACACTTTAAAAAAATGTTGAAAATATTTAATTTCTTCGATTTGGCAATCAAACCCGCAACCTGTTGCGTTCACGCTTGTGCCCCTTCGTCACGATTAGAGTCGCTTTTATTACAAACGCCATAATACTTTTACTATAAATTATGTTGTACATATTACAAATTAGCCATTATTGAAAGATGCAGTAAATTAGCAATTTTGTCTTCTCATCTATTTAAATATTAACAAATTCATTTCTAAAAGATAATATTTACCGAACGATGTGAAAATGTTTATTGCTTATTTCCAGATCTCACTCCCCTCTTAGTCCGAAACCTCGAAACATGGGCGCAAAAACGGTCACGGAGGAAGGTGAAATCACGCCGGCCAAAGAACTCGAACGGCTAGTCAAAGAGGTCTGTTTTTACCTATACAACTTGACTTATAAATGACCAATTGCCTGTTACAAAAAAAAAGATGGAAAATCGACCTGGAAAAATGATAAATTGTTTATTAAGTCTTTGATGATGTTTTTTTTTAAATATTTAACTTTATTGCTTATAATGTAGTTAGGTAGTTTATAATATTTTAAATGATTTCAGGTTACATTTGGATTAAAGCATTTCTCTGATGTCATCACAAAAAGGAAACTGGAAATGTTGCCCGACAACGGCACTATTGTTTTCGAATCGATCGCAAATATACACAAAGGTACAAACGTTATGCAATTTTTTATCAGTGCACGATCGTGTTTTTTTTTTGTATTTTTCTCGTTAAATAAAACAAAAAGGTTGCATTGTTCCCGTCTGCATTTAAATTTTTAAATCGAATTCGTTGTTTGTAAATGTATTTATAATCATGAAAAATTGCAAGTAATAATGTATAATATTTATTTAGTTGCGATATTTATTTCAAGCTTCCAGCTGTATACCACACACATATGTATAGGATAGGAAGAGTGAAGCAGGGAACTTAACGTTAATAAACTCCATTCCCATCAAGAAGATTGTTATTAATATTACGATTTAAATTTTCTTTCAGCAATAAAACCATATTGCAGTCGGTCACCGCAACTAACGAGTGCCGTGAAACGTCTGTGCTCATCACTGGCTATGTTAATACGGCTATGCGATGAAGTAACTGTAGTGAGTTTACGAGCTGATGCTGATGACACAGAAACTGAGGTGTCAACAGCCGCGCTGTCCCCGGAACACGTGAGCTCTGTGGTGAAGGGCGTGACGTCAGCGGTGGAGGAGGTTGCAAGTTTGGCTCAACAGCACATGACCAGACCCGCTTTGTCCCCACGACCAGCTCTGGTCTCGCCGAGATCAACACAAAGGAATTCTTTGCCAGGTATTTTTGTTTTTTATGTATAATTATTATATATATATTACAGGAATCGCTTACATATGATAATATTGTGTTGTATATGTGTATGTTACATATAACACACGATAGTTACCTTTTCGGGTGAAACATTTGTAATCGTATGACACAAACAAATTCCTTATGTAAAATATACTGCATATCGCAATATATGTGGTGCAGTTCTCTTTTGTCTTTACTACAAATACTATATATAAGGTTATATATTATAAGGTTTGAACTGTAGTATAAATTAAAAAATTATAATACTAACATGTAAATTTACACGAAATATTTAAGCTATTTTGTATGTATTGCAGATATACCGTTAACACCCAAGGAATTGTCGTTGTTGATGGGCGAGCCGGGCACGGAGTCGAGCGGCGTGCGCGCGTCGCACTCGTCCGAGTCCATACTGGACGCGCCCGACACGCCGCCGCCCAAGCCCGCCAGGCCCAACCAGTGAGTTACCTTTAAGGCCGTTTTCACAATATAGTGCAAAATATTCTTATATGACAGACAATGGGAGCATTCATACCATCATTTCGGTCCAGTGAAGCATTTTTTTCATGTGGGAATAATTTTAACACACTATATTATGCTGAGAAGGAACCGTGACTGATCAGACTATAGTGTGAATTCATCCTTAAACCTATATGGTTTTATTAATTTCATGTGTTTTACTTATATATAATTTCTTTCACTATAAAGATATTATTGCATGTTAGGCTTGTATTTTACAAAAACGAAACAAATATTTGCGGATCTTATACATTTAAATTGCGAAGATAATTAAATAAAAATGGATTTACGTAATGTTACAAAATTTAATTTAAATATGCTGTGTGTAACACTTGAAGAATGAAACTAATGAATTTGGAAACAAATTAGCCATCCGATACAAATGATAGTTTATTTAATTTAGGTATTATTTATTATTTATTTAATACTTTATTACACTTAATTACAACTTAATAATAAAAATATATAAAGTATTGCATTCACCTGAGGTGCTTATCTTAGTAGCCTTTTAGTTGTAATAAAGGAAATCGTTATAAATATATGAAGCATAACGTTGAATATGAAATAATATCGTATATGAAATTAAGTTTTTTTTCAAGTCATAATAAATAGTTACCAATAATATTAATACTAATAGAAAAATTCTTAAATTTCCATAATATAATTTATTATGTTATGTGTTTTATGTATTTGAAAAATAACATTTATATTTATTTAAAGTGATAAAGCAAATTTATTTATCGTTAGTTTCTAAACTTTCTTCAACATAGAAATGGTCAAATTAAAATAATCGATTGCATATGCATAATCTTGATGAATATATGATAAATAAATCTCTAATCTAAAAAAAAACATTAGAATTAATTTCAAAACTAGTGAAAATCTTCTATTACAATATATTAAAAATGAATATAAACATTTCATTTCTTTATAGTTTGATATTTAAGTATGTTTGATAAAAGTGAAAGTTTATTGCAGGAAAATCGAGTTGGCCCCGCCATTGCCGCCCAAGCGCAAGTCCAACGACACTTCCCTACAAGGGCTCTCCATAGACAGGTATAATTATGAGTTAATAACGCGTTTTAATATCTTTATGACCACTTTCTCTTTTTCAGCGAAAGTAGATACTTAAACTTTTGTACAGTGGCTTAATACTAATTTAATATTGATGGACTATTTGTTTTATTTTTTATTTCAATAAATCAAATAGTTTATTAAATTTATTATTATTGACGTAACATTTAGATAACGCACCCGAGTCGTTACCTAGTGCCCCACTTTCCGTTCCGAACATTCCGTTCCCCACTTTCCGCCGGGTTCTGGAGTCATAGTGTGTTAAGTGGCGGAACGCAACGCCGCGTTTTGCCTCGATACCAGAGCGAAGAAATGAAAATATTAATGTTAATAAATATTTCATTTCGTTGAGTGGGGATCGAACCCACAACCAGTTGATTTTACAGTCACACTTTGTGCCCCTTCGCCACGACTGGGCTCTCATAATTTAACATCTCAATTATAAAAATAATTTGTTTATTTTCAATGTATAGAAATTTTTAACAATTTCGCTTTTTTCAGTAAAGTGTATCTAATTTCTTGAACTTTAACCAGTTTTTCATAGTGCTATTTAGGTGGTATTTGGGTCCCTATTCTTTTACATGTCTATTGCAATTTACAAAGTGAAATATAGCTATTATTATTCTTATAAATTTTAATTTATTATGCTACACTAACTAAGAAATACATTTTGTTTCAATATCTGTTATAACGAAAACACTATTTTACAGTACTAACTACACTAAACTTCTTTCAAGCTTTTGTAGCGGCATAGCGTCTGATTGTTAACACAAGAGTTGTGGGTTCGATCTCTAATCGGGGAAATAAATTATTTTAATCTCATCGCTCTTGTCTCGAAAATTGGGTCTTAAGAATAACTTAACTTTATCTACCCTACTATATGCGGGATACATCGTTAACCTAAAAAAAATGTTTCAGGCTATCTCTCCAGTCTCACAGCAGCGGCTCACTAGACTCCATGCTCAACGTGTCCAACGACGAGGACAGAAATACACATGACTCCATGAATCACGAGGTGTTCGTGACGGCGCCTAACTCTGACCTAGGTATTTATATACAAGGAAAATAAAGTAATATATAATTTAAATGAGACCATCGTAGCGCAGCGATTGATTGTAAACGCGATAGTTGCAGTTTCAATCCCCACTCCAGAAAATAGTTTTAATCGAATTATTTTTTTTTACACTCTCTCGTAACAAAACACAGTTGGCGTTGTAGAGCTTTACCACTCAACACGGCAATGTCTCAAGTTGAGCGGACAGTGCAGAATGGAGTGTCTTGTTAGATTTCCCTTACCTATTCTGTTATACGAAAAATAACGTGAAGATACTTTTTTCAATGTGGTCTTTATTTCCTCAAAAAATCGTTAATTATCCTTAAAGTAAGGATACTATTAGCTCAATTATTATATATGCATTTCCCGTGTAATAATTAAAATTATAAAATGGCCCTTAAGTCACTTTCCATAAGATATTGACAAAGATTTCAAGGCCGGCAACGCACCTGTAGTCATCTGGTGTTACACGGGGTCGTGGGCAGCGGTGGTCACTTACCATCAGGTGACCCGTACTCTCGTTTACCCTGTCTTTTTCCATAAAAAAAAAAGATATTGGCTTAGACTTTTTTCTTTTAAAAATATATCTTAAGTTAGAAGTAGTCATTAAGATGTACATATATTTAAAATAAATATAACAGTTAATGTATAAAATAATTTCCAGGTATATGCAGTTGTAATAATATGAGCGAAATGCGATCGTCGGTGGAGTCCCACGAGTCTCATATGAACAATGTCCATGGCCACTCCAACCACAATCGGTGAGTACTCGTATTACCCGGCGTATCATTCGACCTTAGGTGTTATTTACTGACCTATTTCTCTTCTATCTTTGATTTTTATCTATTTATTGTGATTTTTTTTTTATTTCAAGCTTCTCCAACGAGTCCGGTTTTGTGTCGGTCGGTCACTCGGAGATATCTACAGAACACAGTTTCACATCGACATTCTCGTCGCATCACTACTCTAGTCATACGGACAGGTGACACAATTCAACTCGTCACGTTTTCACAACACTACAACACTTATGTTTTGTTTCGTTTTTTTTTGTACACTCACTGTTTGTTTGCATTTTTTCTAAGCACTATGGTTGTTTGATTTGGCATGTTTTTATTCATTTTTATTTGATTAATCTCTATATTCTAGCACTGTGTTACATAATAACTTGTTCATAATACACAAAATCAAATTTTCTCTTTGACAATCTTTCCAAAGAGTCTGTCTGTCAACACAAATCAAAATCCATAGTCGCACACTAAATCAGAATAACACTGTCACCCATTAAGTGTATTGTATGGTCGATGTGATGCTTGATGTTATTGTTTGCAGTACTTTTGAAAGTACAGAGTATGTGAGCGAAATGAAGTGCACTCTCCAGAGCGTTGAGGGCCGCGTGAATATGTTCAGTGCGAACGCGGCCGCCGCGCACAGCTCCAAGTGAGTCCACTGGGCCCTTACTACGGGGTGGTATTGGGGGTCGTCCAGAAATTACGTCACACTTTAATGGGGGTTAGGGGTTGACGTAAGTGTAATGGAGAAGATTCCTATAATGTTACTTTTGTGCTATCAGATTTCAAAATATTATATACTAACTATTTCGGAAAGTGTGGTTTGAATTTAATAATTTTAAAGTGTAAAATTGCAAAATATATGATGTCACACGAGGCAAGGGAGGTCTCACAATTATGATCAGCTGCGACAAGGACGGGCGGGGGGGGTCAATAAATTCGTGTGACGTAATTTGTGGATGACCCCTTATGACGAGTTTTTAAGATTTTGGTTAGGGTCATTTTATTCTGGTTATTCCCATTCTCTGTAATAGTACAGAGTAAGGCTGGTAATAAAGCAGTTGCGTTCAATAAGAAAAACTACAAAAACAGTTACAATATAGTAAATATTGTTTGTACAAATTGTACTGTGCTTTATTAAACAAAAAATAATAATTTTATAAATATTTTTTGTTGTAATCTGATTACTTAACTTAAAATGTTTTGAAAACATCACTAATGCACATATCGCATGTTGCTATTTGTATGTTTTTTTTGTTGTTATATGTCACATTTTAGTTTTGAAATATTGGTTAAGGTATGTGTTAAATATTTTTTGTATATTCATTATTTAACACAAAAATATATAATAATTATTATAAATATCTTTTATAATTAAAGTGATTATAATGATATCCATATATAATTGAAAATCTTCTCTATAATGCTATTCAGAATTATTTGATTGAAAATATATTTTGTTAATTTTTCTGTTTATTTCTTCTAATCGTCGTATTGAAAAAAAAGTATAAAAATATTATATATATAAATATTAACAGTATTGCAGCACAAATAGGAGCATTATTTTAAAAGTACATATAAAAAGGCAATTTCAAATCAAATCAATATTGTCTCGATTCTAACAAAACATCTAGTTTGTTTGAACTTATTAAATTTTTTTAGTTAAATTTGTTGCACTATATTAAAACTTAATTTAATTACTTAATGATTTCTTCTACTCTTTCTGCTTCTATAATATGGTTTTAATATTTACTTAATTTAATTTATGGTCTAACTGTATACGCGACGGTTGTGGGTTCAATTCCCACTCGGAGAAATTTGTTTTTTTTTTTATTTTCACACTCTGATAACAAGCCATGAGGCATTCCTAGTAAAACAGAACGGGTGAGTTCCGTTTTACTTACTAAAAAATAATATGATTTTGTCTTAAAAAACAAAATTGCGTCAGATTGGCAAGCATCACGTCGGACGAGAGCGAGACGCCGCCCGAGCTGCCCGTGAAGACCCGACGCAACATACGCGCCGATATGCAACAGTACTTTCCCAATGTTGAGATTAGGTGAGACTTTTATAACAGCTAACGAAAATATACGTAATATTTTCGTTAGCTGTTATTTTTTTTACTAAATATTATAAAATATCGTTTTCTTTTTTTATATATATTTTATAAAAAAATCAGCGCGCCCGGCAGACACTGTCCTATCGGAATATAAAACGTCACAATTAATATACGATTAAATATATTTAAGCCAGTCGTGGCGCAGGTGCACAAAGTATGACTGTAAAATCGACTGGTTGGGGGTTCGATCCCCACTCGAGAAAATGAAATATTTATTTACATTTATATTTTCATTTCTTCGCTCTGGTGTCGAGGCAAAGGGCGGCGTTGAGTTCCGATACTCAACACGCAATACCCCCAGAATTCAGCGGAAAGTGGGGAACGGAGTGTTTAACTTAAAACTAGGTTCCCTCCGCCTACCCTGCTTTGAGCGGGATGCAGCGTGAAGCTGATAAAAAATTATGCTATGATTGTTTTTTTATAAAATATAAGAAAATAATTATTCGATGATGTTTTATTTAAGTAAAAAATATTTTATTGTAATATACGATTTAATTAATTACAACGTTATTGATTTGTATGTTACATAAGAAGTGCGAATTCAAAACCAGTTTCACACAAAGTAATTTTAAAATTTAAATTTCTACTTGAAAAAATAAAGTAATTACAATTTATTTATAGGAAAACGCCGCCATTCTCTTTGCACGAGGCGCGCCCGCACACTCTCGCGGAGCACAACCACCAGCGACCGCCGCCTTTGCCACTCAAAAAGAAACACAGTCAGTATTATATAACTTTTTACTTACCCGTTTTGATTTTATATTTTAGTTTAATGTGCTTTAAAATTTTGAAAATAAATTAATTATTTAAGACTTAAGTCTTTTTTATAAGACTTCATAAGAACAAAAGGATATTTTTATTTTGATTTATTAAATTAATTGATTGATGATGATCGTATCGATTGATTTATTAATAGACGATTGATTTAATGCGTGAATAATATGTTTTAAGGACATACGTACTTAAAACATGAGACCTAATGCAATGCTTGTGATTTTAAGTTTCTCTTAAGAAAATAATATAATCGTTATAACTATATATATCAGCAAAAGCGGTAAATATAGTTAATGTAAAGATATAGTTATGAACAAATCTATATCATCCTCCATTATTTGATACTAATTCGTAGTTCCTACATGGCTACCATAGTTTACTTTTTATTAACAACTTGTGGGTTTTGGTGGTAATATTCATAAAACCCTAATAAAATTTCATAAGGTCAGGTGAATTCCTTAGGTTTATTTTACACATTTTTAAAAATATTTAAAATTTGGTACTGTAATGTATTGTTATGAAAGTTACACAAATGACTATATGTGCATATATGCAGTGTATGCTTGTATGGATGTTACATGCTCAATAGAATTTCGTGCATGAAGTGTTTTAAACAGAATGTGTATGTGAAGAATGCATCTTTCACACAAAAAAAAACGGTCGAAGATTGCACTATATTTAATATATTGAGATGGTGACGGACTTGGAGCCTTCCCATGTCGCAGAATTTTGTGACTATTGTATGGTGGTTTAGTTGTGATAAAAATATTTTTTGTATGTAGATAAACTTGATTATTTTTTTTAGGTTTTATTTTAAAATGTTTTTATATTTACCCATATTTTTAGAGAGAACTATAAAAGAAATAAACTTTATCTATATAAAATTCAGTTTAATTTGGTTTCTAATACCAAGTACCAACTGTACCATTAGGACAGTTGTGGCACAGTGGGCGTCCAATTGTAAACTTGATGATTTTGGGTACGATCCCTTCTAGAGTGAAAATCTATTTAAATTATTTTCATCTCCCTACTTATGTAGACAAAGCGCAGTGTTAAATTCCGAAACGCAATGTTTTGAATATTGGATTAATAGTGAGGAATGGGAGTGCTTACTGTGTGTGCGGGAAAAGGCGTGAAGCTGCTTTTTTATACAATATATAATATGGGGATTATAACGGCATGTTTGTTTGTTGTGTCGGTGCGGCGCCGCAGTGTTTCAAAGCGTCGCGTACAGCGGTGAGTGGATTGCATGCTAACGCCACGCCTCGCTACCTACGATTTAAATATATAGCTATGTTTTGCATTCGAATATTATTATATTATAGTTTGTTTTATTAGCAAAATGTTTGAGATACAATATAATAAAGCAGTCACTTATAACATTTTAGTATTCTAGTTAGTTACATTGGCGAGATCCGAAATGATTTCTGCCTTTTTAGAACGTCAAGTTCTAAAATCTTCCATTTTTCATTCCGTAATTTTTCTGTATATTTTCTTTTTTGTAATTTTTAATAAACTCTTTATAAGCATTGTACCTGTTAAACATTTAAATTTTAAAATTAATCTTATTTGCTATTCGACTACTCGAAGGCGTAATTTTTTTTAATTACAAATAACGCCATTTTTTCCTACTTATTTTTTATTTTCCTGTGTTATATCAAAATGCTATATAGAAATATAACAATTCACTCCTAAAATTAGAACTTATTGGAGATCAACAAACAAGCCTTTAGCTTTCACAGAACATTTTCATACAAAACACAGCTTGCTTCTCACTTATGCCTTACGCCGCTTAATTTCGTGTCAGTTATTAACATACGGAATTTCGCATAGTTCATTATCACATAAGATGATGATTGTACTTAGCCTTGGCTATTTCATTTTGGCGGCATAAGTACCTGTTACGCCTTTTAGATAACATATGGTTTTTTTAGCAAAAAAGTAGTTTAAAGTGAGTTGTATAGTGATTTTGTGGGAAATTTTCAGTTATGGCGTACATGGAGATGTTCGGTAACTGCAGTCACACACTCAATGCTCATCCGCCGATAAATCCCGAGGCGCCAGCTGATATGTTCCGGCATTCTATACACACGTATAATTTAACGAGGTAAACCCTTTGAAATCGTTTTTTCGATTTGTATATTTTTATATTGTGTTTGTTTTATTTCTAGTTTTATTTGTGAATATAATTTATATATTATAATTTTAATTTAATATACGTTTGTTGTTGAATCGTTAAAATTAAAGATGACATATTAAAAATTATTGAACACAAGAACCGAAATACTTTAGAAACGACAACGTCTATTAACGCATCAGGTTAGTTTATAACGTTATTCATTAACACACATACCTATTTTTAGACAATGGTTTTGTACTATTAATAGATATTAATAAACTATAAAACGATTTGAAAACAATATCATATATTTAGTTATTGTTATAATTTTAGATATTTTTTGCAGTGCTCAGCATTCTAGCGCGAGTACGATAAGCGTGGGTCACCATCAGGTGCAGAGGACGATGGCGTCGTCGCTCACCGTACAACACTTGAGCACGCCGCCTTTAAGGTAAAAACATTTATAATATTTAATAATTTCATATTTATGTATGATAATAACAATATAAGTCTGAGGAAGAGGCCATCGTGGCGTAGTGGCATATATGTATGACTGTGAACGTCGTCGCGCTGTGGATTCGATTCCACTCTGTGAGAATTAATTATTATTATGATATTTTCAATTCTTCAGTCTGATCATAAAGCACAACGCGGCTTTGAGTTTCGCAACTCAACTCAACACGCAATTCCTCGAAAATTGGGCGGAAAGTAGTGAACGGAGTATTTTCACAGTAGGGTCCCTCTTCCTAACCTGAAGCTAAATAAAAGCAAGTCGGTAATAATTACATTAGTATATAACTGTTCTGCAGTTATTGATAACTTTTGGGAGTCCCGCCTTACAAGTGTCGTTTCATTATGTAATGTAACTAATATTAACACAATAGTAATACTTGTTTAGAAACTAAAAAATGTTATAAAAACACCATAAAAGATAAAATAATCAAAAGAATATATTAAACATTATGTTGTCTTAAATAACTTGTAAAGAAAAAAATTATAATAAAGACAAATTCTACCTTGAACGACTACCTTGTACGAGTGAACTTTCAGCCGTCTTATTCAGATTTGATCATAACCTGAAATTTATGGATAGTGTGGTACTTTGTTCTCTTCACATAGCTAACTGGCAATATATATTTTAAAGCTTGTTAACTTTTATCGGCTATAATCTATAAATATATTTTTGTAGTGGTTCTGAAGATAGTGTCAGTATGAAGACGTCGAGTAGAACTAGTCCTGTGCCTCCTGAACCACCAGCACTCCCACCAAAGATGAATAAAACCAAACAGGTATATCTTACTATATAATATTGAACATATCGTTTGAAATTTTATAATCTAAAAATATTAAAAAGTACATGAAATGTCTACAAATACGTTATTAAATTTCAGAATATATCAATGAACTCTAGTAATGAGTTGTTACCGCCGCCGTCGCCGCGGCCGTCCTCTCACAATAGTTCGGCCGATGAGTCTATTATGAATAACGTGGTGAGTTATTACAATTCATAGTTATATAACTATTTAATAATAATGTATTTATGAAAATGCCATTTTCATACTTCAAATATCATTTCTAAATTATTGAATTTACATGTACACTTGTTGAATAAAGGAGACTGCACTATTTCAAAATGGGTTTTTAGATTTTAGAGATATAATAAAAGAAAAATTATGACTATTATATTTCTGTATTGGCGTAGGGGCACAAGCGTACGACTGTAAACGCAATGTTTGTGGATTTAGGTCTCACTCGGGGGAATGAAGTATTTAATATGTTTTAAAGCGCGGCGTTGAGTTCCGCAATTCAACACACAATGCCTTTAGAATTCGGTTGAAATTGTGGAATGAAAGTATCTTATTGAATGAGAATGAAGTGTCTTAACATAAAAAAAATAAAACTAAATTGCAATTGTAAAATGTCAATGAAATATAAATGATTTTATTTACAGAGTTCAGATGACTTATACGTAAGTTTATCTTCGCCTGGCAAATTCCCTGTAGATGAGGAAGAGCTATCTAGGTTGGTGGAGCCCGTGCCATCTCCAGTGCCTTCACAGGTACAAAAATTATATATATCTTTGTAAATGATGTAGGAGACGTCGTAATTATGATTGTAATAAATTTTGAATAAAAATGATATTAATAATCAGATCAGTCATTAAAATTAAATATAATTTGAATTACGAAAAATTATATGGTTTACGCAAAACGAATTTCTAAGACAATTCTGCCACAGATTTCTTGTTGTCTACATCATGCCATAAATTAATTTTAGTTAAACATCATAATTTTTCAGAGGAGTGAGAGTAGCACAGAACCAGCACCAGCGACAAACGACACGAACACAACCATTACTTCTGACTCGGAGGACATTATTCTACACACTGAAGTTAATAGTTGGCTCATATTGAAGTTAACTGCTAAAGGAAACACAGAAATTAAAGAAGTACGCGGAGGACACCCAGACGCCCTTATAGTATTAGCCACTAAAGCTACCAAAGGTATATATACAAAAAGATATATTATTTCTGGGTTAAGGGCTATATTAGTAATCTTAACAAATATGGAGAAGGTTTCCATTCTAAGTCATTTTTGCCATAAGCATGTCAATCTTTCTATCTTAAGGTCATTTTTTATATTATTAATATAGATTCAGTTATATAAATGAGTGAGTTTAGTAAAAAAATATCACTGTCAAAATCATTCTATTCACACTAGTGACTAGAGTATTAAAGGCATGATTTGATATTAAATGACGATTTTTATATAATTTATACTATTTTAATAAAATTCTACAATCTATTAAGTAAAAAAAAAAAAAATTGCGTCAAACAACGCTTCTAACACTTAACTTTCATGCTTTCACTTTACAGAAACGGACGAGTGTAAGTGAATCATAATATGAGTTGGGGCTGACAGACACTAGCTGGTTGAATACTAATATTATTAAAGCTTAGCTGATTTCGCTTTATATATTTTAGAGACACTATTTTATTGTATTTACTATTTAATTATTTATATGGGTTTTATAACTATATACTAAATGATATTGCAAAATATAAATTCACGCGATTTGCTAGCGTTGGTACACTTAAACAATTAATCAATGAGCATGATAAATTAAATAAATATATGTAAAAATAAATTATATTATAAATTTTATAATATAATATACAACTATGTATATCTATTGCAATAAATACACAGCTTTTCAGCCTAGTTAGTTACACATTTTTTTTGGTATTGTGCTTAGAAGATTAGCTTTAAACAAAAGATTTACTAATGTACAATTAAAATGGCTTATAATAAAACGTTGTGTGAACTGTTCATTGCGAAATAACAACAGATACTATAAAAAAAATATAAAAACTTTAACTTAACTTTTATAAAAACTAATTATTAATAGTAATAATAACTTTTTTTTAGATTATCATGATTGTTTCATCAGTTCACACAACAAGCATATAAGTATACAAATGTAATAGTAATAATATAATAATAAACTCGTATACACAGATTTTGCGTACCAAGAGGCGTTTCTATCGACGTACCGCACGTGGGTGTCTCCCAGCGACCTCGTGCAGAAGTTGGTGCGCCGCGCCAACCACTTTAGGCCGAGGCCGCATGAGCTGAGATCCACATTGAGCCTTCTGACTAGGGTCGTTGCTGATTTAACGTGAGATGTTTTTGTTTTTCTCTTCTTTTTTTTATTGTGAAACTGTTGTGGCGTAGTGGATCGGTGTTTGTTTGTGAAACTGACGGCTGTAGATTCTACTCTAATAATCGGAGATGTTTTCGTATCCCTGTTCTGGTTGACAAAGCGTAGCGCTGAGTTAAGTCACTCAATAACGTAATTTTTCGAAAATTCGATAGAAAGTAGGTTAGGTCACTTCTGCCTGTCCTGCTATGTGAAAAAAGCGTGAAGTTCTTTTTTTTCATAATCTGCACTAAATAAAATATGTAGAGAGATTATTTGTAAAATAGCAATATCACAAACACAACAGCCACACATATAACATACATCAGACCTGGCTTATTTTTCTATCAATAATTATATATGAACGTCGTGCCTCAATTGAAATAATGATTATGGGTTTAAGTATCTCTAAGAAAAATGGAAAATATTAAACAAACAAGAAATATGTGCAAAGAAAATGTTAATAAATAAGTTAATAAATCATTTATTAATTGCCGTTCTGCTTATATGTAAATAAACATTTATTATATTTTAGTAAAATTTTGTCATATGAATATAGAATGGCAGAATTGGACCGACAACTAATGCAGGAAATTATGGAGTTCATCTACTGGCTAGTTGAAGCGGAGGAACTGCCTATATCAAAAGCGTTGAGACAAATACTCGTTGACAAGCAAAAACAATTACATTTCCAAAACGTAAGTAGCTGTTAACATTTTTGTTATTTTTTTTATACGACAATAAATAAATAAGTATTACGGCGCCTGACTGTAGACGTGATGGTTGTGGATTCTTTCCCAAAGAAAATCTGTGGAAATGAGTGAAATGAGCTATTTACAAAACAAAGTTCATTTTAAAGTTCCGTTATTTAACAAGCAAGCTTAGTGAGAAAGTGTAGAAAGGGAGTGTTTTATCACTAGGTTTTCAAAAAAAAGATAGTTTATGATTTCAATTTACCTAGCTAATTAATTAATTAATTAAACATTTACAGACAAACAACAGATACGAATACGACACGCCGTGCTACGGTACAGTGTCGCTGCGTCGCGATACACTCCTGGACTTCAAAGCCAGTGAACTGGCGGAACAGATGACGCTGTTGGACTCGGCGCTGTTCGTGCGTATCACGAGCGCGGAGGTGCTGTCCTGGCCGAGGGATCAGTCCGAGGAGAGCTCGCCCAATCTGACGAGGTTTACGGAGCATTTTAATAAGATGAGTTATTGGGCGAGGTCGAGGATATTGGAACAGGTGGGTTTTACATGTTGGATAACAATTTTTGCTGTTACATTTTTGTGCTTTAATTAGTAATATAATAACAATTAATAAATAACATTTTTTTTATATAGAGAAAATTGGTAGGGATTTCGTTTCTGAATTTATCAACTAAATCTAAATGAAACAAATCGTTAATTTAGATTTTAGATTAACGGTTTAAATTTTGATTTTGAGCTAATAATACAATAGTTAAGGTAACATAAATATTTCGTCCCTTCACAGTACGAAGCCCGAGAGCGCGAGAAATACGCCAGCAAGGTGCTGAAAGTGATGAAGGCTCTGCGCAAGCTCAACAACTTCAACTCGTACCTGGCGCTGGTGTCGGCGCTGGACTGCCCGCCGGTGCGGCGCCTGGGCTGGCCGCGCGCCGTGGCGGACGCGCTGCGGGCGCACTGCGCGCTCATCGACTCCTCGCACTCCTTCCGGGCCTACCGCAACGCGCTCGCCGACACGCAGCCGCCCTGCATACCCTATATGTGAGTACATAGTGTTAAAACACTCCATTTCCCACTTTGTATTCAATTTTACGTACATTGCGTGTTGAGGATGCCGCGCTCTGATTTGTTGAATGAAATAATTCTTTTTTTCAAGTGAGAATCGAATTTACAACCCTCCAACACTGTGTCGTTCTAAATAAGTTTTTTTATTGACTTGTAAAGTTCATTTAAAAATATGTATGTAGTATGAAAACTGAAGTACGAAAGTCAAATGATCAAAAGCTGTATTACAATTAATTATAATTCAGTTTTAGATTGGAGAGCGTTGTGGGTTCGATCCCCACTCGAGGAGATGAAATATTTACTTAAGTTTATATTTCCATTTCTTCGCTCTGGTGTCGAGGTAAAGCGCGGCGTTGAGTTCTGCCACTCATCACGCAATGCCTCCAGAATTCGGCAGAAAGTGGGGAACGGACTGTCTTAACACTAGGTTCCCTCTGCCTTCCCTGCTGTGTGCGGGATACAGCGTGAAGCTGATTTTATTTTTATATTATTTATATATTTTGGAACTAGTTTCAAATATTAATATTTTCTTTTTTGCAGTGGCCTATTTCTTCAAGACTTAACGTTTGTGCACGTCGGTAACCCAGATCTTCTATCCGATGGTAGCATTAACTTCACAAAACGGTGGCAACAATACAACATAATGGAAAATATGAAACGATTCCACAAAGAGTAAGTTCGCAAAAAATATATCTTAGTTAACTATTCATAGTGGCGTGGTGAAGATATTACATCGATCACTAACTGCTATGTTGATTGCAGACAATACAAATTTAAAAAGAACGAGCGCATCCAGGCGATGTTCAACGAGTTCGACGACGTGCTCAGCGAGGAGACCATGTGGCAGATATCGGAGACGATCAAGCCTCGTGGGGGACGCTCGCGCAACCAGTCCGCGCCCTCGCCGCCCGCCGCCTCCGCTCCCGCGCCTGCGCCCGCACCCGCGCCCGCTCCCGCCGCCACCGCGGCTGCTACGTAAAGTGGGTGTTCTGAAACCAAACTGATTTAATCATTAGAGATTGAGTTCGTAAACTTTCATCTACACGGAAAGGAAAGTCATTACATACATAATTCTACATTTAATGACAAATAGGAATTAAACATCAATCACATTTAGAAAATCTAAATTTTTTGTCTATTGGTCTAATGGAATGCGCAAGTTGAATGAGCGCAATAGTTCGGATAAGCGGTTGTTCAATTGATAGAATGTTATATTTACATATTAACGTTTATTTACGAATACTCAAATGTTTTATACAGTTTCTTGTAGTTCATCAATAAATTTAATATTTTCTTCTGTTTATAGGTATAATACGTGACTATCCAAAGAAAAAAAACAGAAATTAAGAAGAAAGGACACGCGACAAAAATGTGAGATTTAATTGACGAGGAATTGTTTAAATTAGATAAAAAAATATTGTGATTATCTGTCCTAAAATGGCCTAATTATATTTAGTGTATTTATTGGTAATGCGATTTCAGCTGTGATCGATCCTATTGAGATCTGCTACGTTATAGCTTGCTTGCGCTCGATTTTGGACCTATCTTTATACTGTTTAACGTGACACACAATAAAAAAACAGTACATTATAATCTATATATCTTCGATAACACTATATTCCGATAGGTCAACAAACAGGCAAAGCTTTACGTACAAACGATATATGAAACCAAAAAAAAAAAACTTATCAGTATTCTTACCATAACTGTCATACATATCAGCACGTGACTTGCATAGATTACAATAGAACGAGCGACGCTTAGACATTCTATTCTTCTAGCTGTTGTGTTTCGTCGATATTGTATAGCGTTCTATGAAATAATATTAATAAATTACCTTAATTAGTCAAATTTTATGACCTTGGCGAGTACATCTCTATACATCGAATTAAAAAAAACTTCGAGTTGTATTTGTAGTGCGAGTTGCGATAGACGTAGATGTATAAAATCTTAGGTAATGTATGGTGAATCGATTTAAAAAAACACCAGAGACTAATCGATTCATTCATTCGGTTTGCGAGGTATTTACGATTTGGTGTTGGGGTTTAAATCTCTTTTTAGGTAATTTTTGAAATACAAACGAGTTAAATTATGTTAGCGGTCGTAATTTTTGATATATTTACTTTTGATAAATATTATTCGTACACGAATAATTCGACATGATAGAAAAAATATTGGTGGAAATAAGTAGATTGTTTTTCGACTTTTCACCATATAAAGATTTGAAATGCTCTTATATAGGTCAACTAAATGCTGTTTTATTGTTTTTCTTTCGTCAAAAAAGAAATGGAAAATTTCTTAATATTTCTATATTATCTGGAATTGACGTTGCAACACCAAATAGTTTTAATGTTAAGTAATAATTTTTAGTGACGTGTTTTTTGAAATTTTTAATAGGTAGTGAGTATCATAATAATAATTATTAACGATAATTAAGACTACAGCTACAACGAATAACAAGACGTTTTATAGTATGTAAAATTAGAGTGTAATTTATAATTTTGAACGACTTGGAAATATTAAGAAATTTTGCATTATGTATCTATCTATGATCGTTTGAAATTGCTTTATAATTGACGCTCTTTTATTAGCAAAATTAAAAAAATTACAACAACTTTAATCATTTTTTACGTTAAGTCGTTCGTTTCATTTCGTTCTTTCAGTTTATCAGTAAAATTTAAGATGTAAAGTAGTATATGTAAATTACATTAGAAGAATGCGCACACTTGCTATATTACTTATATTGAGTAATATAAAAAGTTCCGTAAGTTAATCACTTACGGAAATGCGAATATCTTAATAAATCCATAGATAGTGGTAAAACATGCTTATTATGATGGAAAGAGGTGACTATCAAAATCTTGTTTCTACTGCTTTCTAAGGATGCTCTCTGCTAGTGCGGTAGTTCTTGAGAAATCGATGATTTACGCAATGAAATATATCGATGCAGTGTTTTGCGCGTATTCTTAAATAAAATTTGATACATATTTTTATTTTTGATATATCAGAAATTATATTTTTCCTATAAAATGTCGCCTTTGAGGCGGCATGTGTTTACTGAATTGTATGAATACTTTTGAGATCTTAAATCGTTTATAATGTCGTCTTCAAAACTTCGTCATTTTACTATTTTTAATGTAAAAGCTTAAGATGCAGCAAATGTTTATAATTGCATATAATAATGGTAATTAGATTTAGCCTATTTAGAGTCAAATTCGTACAGTGATTAATTTCTAACTGTAAATAATTAAATAATGAACGCCACTGAAGGAACGCGGTTTAGTTAATTTGCCTTAATACGATCGAGTTTTAAAAAAAATAGCAATAATTTTTTGATCGTAGATTTTTGCTGCACATTTGTGATAACGATCACTCATTAGAGTGCCGCTTACTACTCTGTTGACGTCCTCTTATACGTAGAAAAAATATTATGAAATAAAAAAAAATATTATAAAAAATTAATAATAATTGTTAATTATAATTATTATTAAATTATTATATTAGGCGAATATTAGTATTAAGCGTATATAAACCCCATACGTCTGTCGAGGCGGGTGTACACCTGTTGTACGTTATTGATTGTGTTTTCGTCGTTTTTTTTTAAATATGGAATAAATGAAAATAATAAGCTGGTCTTAGTTGTGGCAAATCTTGTGTTTACGAAAAAATGTTAACAAAATAAAAGCAATATACTTTTACTTGTATATGATTTAAATCTATATTAAACGATTTGATAGATTTGGTTGGTACTCTAAACATAACATGATTTTTTATGATTTTTTTGCGTAAAATATAATGCAAGGTTTGCCACTATACCTTGAAATGTTTAGATGTAGTTAATATATTGTAATTATATAGTATTTCGCAGTGTAGATTAATGGAAATGGATTTCTGACGATCTGGTAGTCGGTGTATGTCTCTATGGCTCCACGGGGCGCAGTAATCCCACGCAATAATTAACTAGACCAATATTTTAAACGTTTTACAGTGCTTTATTGAAACGGATGTGCTGATATATTTGTAATATGTAAAATAATTTGTATCGTAGTTAAGTTTGTAGGTGTGTTACCATTTTTTTTTCTGTTAGTCCGTGTAGGCCTGATTCGTGCGATTCTATACTGATTTGAATCGTCCATCGGCAATATTGCCGCTGGGCCTGTCCTCTATACATCATCATCATATAATTTAAAATTAGTTAATCTGTAGCCAATTCATATAATTAGTTATTAAGTGCAACGCAATCGGGCCGATATAGTTTTGTATTTATTTTTAGTGTTCCATACATTTTGTGTAACGTTTTTTTTTTTTTGGTATTTTAAATAATTGAAATATATTAAAGACTGCCTAAATTAGTTACTCGATAAATTTTCTATGTATGTATAATATAATAGCCATGTTTTTGAACGTCTTCGTCGTGTCGCAGTGTAGTGGTGCAACTGTATTATATATATTGGTAATCGTCTGTTGCAATTGATATTATAGGTACTGTGGTGTGGTGGTTTATTTTGGGTAGCGATGTCGATATTTATTGGATTTTATATGGAGATATCACTGTAGAACGGCGTTACACTGTTGTATTAGCGAGTTCAGTATTATGTTGTAAGAAATGCCATACTGTATCAAATGGATTTTATTATTTCGTTTTATATGCGATTGTTTACATATATACACAGTTTACTTTAGTATTTTTTTTTTCATATATATACATTAAAATTGTTTATTTTTATTTGTACATTTTTTTTTATTATTTTTTATTTTTGCATAAACATTATATCTGAATTGCATGCGCGTATTGTACAGTTATATTTTGTGTGTCAAATTTTCTTTGTAATTATTTTGTAATATAAATATAGCACGTTATTTACAATCTGAAAATATGCTGTTGTTTTATTTGTGTTTGGAATTTATTTTATCCTATATGCTATTGCTTAGATTATAAATTAGGTTCAGAATCTACCAAGAGCTGTTACAGTTATAAAAATGTATGATCTTAAACTAAATAGATTTACTTTTCTGTTTCATTGGTTAGCTAGTCTTAGTCATTAACGAATGAAAAAATTGTGCATTAATTAATGGCTGTGACTAAAACGATATTTCTTTTTATACATAAAAACATTGGTTTCTACAATGGTTTTATGTATAAACGAACGAAATGTATGTACGTACATTGATGTAATAAAAATATATTTTTTTGCTGGATGGGCATAATATTATGGAACTTAGTAATACAATTTCAATTTGCATTTTCCGCATTTTTTAAGAGGCAATACCTGTATTGAGTGACTGAAGTAACTGCGTATGGGAAAGTGCCTTTTTAGGGAGCACAGAAAAAAAGTCATCTATGCATCGTTTTTGCTGTATTTTGTATGAAATTCGGAGCGTAATCATAATCTAGGCATAGATAGGTTACTTCCTGTGTATGTGCAGTTATGAAATTTGGCACACAGTAAGAACTTACAATTTAAATAAAAGGAAAAACCCGAAAAGATAAAATTTGTAGGTATATCATAGAAATCATTACAAACTTATATTTGTAGTTCATTTCATACAAATTGAGTGTATATATCCGCATACTTAATTGTGTCTACTTTTATAAGTTGTACTTCACGGTAACCGACCTACTATCCTGAAATTGGAACGGAAGCCTCGGGAGGCGAGTTCGACTGACTATCACTTTTTAATTAACTCTTAAGCAAGGATCATATTGATCGCTATCGTATGAACAAACTATATATATCTACAGTGACTTGATGATACAACTGAGCCACGACGATATCAAAGTTAAATTTTAAAATAATAAAGTTCTGTTTTGCTATATAAAATAAAATGCAAATAAAACACAATTCTTACATATTAAAAAACAAGATGTCGTCATGAAGAGCTCGAAGTGCTAAGTCGAGATATTCGTCGTATTAATTAAATTGCTCTCCACCGCTCAGTACCAGTTCAAGTGCAATAAGAATTTAAAACATGCATACATACATACATACAGATAAAAGTGAAGTTGGTTATCTATTGAGAATAAGGACATCCTCTTGTTACACTACAGGGTTCTTGTGGCAGATAACCACTGTGGTGAAACAGAAGTAAGTAATTACGATAATGCAATTTTATCACAAATAGTACTTAGTTCTGTTTCACCAGATTAGCTATCTAATTAGGTGATGTATAGATTTCACGATCGTTTCGTATTTAAAAGCACTAACAACGTTGCGTGTCTCAATTGATTTGTTAAGAGACTAACTTTGTTAATGCATTCGGTTATTATGTTGTTATTATCCTGTATTATATTTATTGTTTCAATAGTTCCTATGAACGCTATTCCTGTTAAATATGGTAGGGCGAGTGAAAAAATATGGATTGATAATGAATTTCTAGGTATGTTTAATTTTAAAATGTTTATTTTATAATTCAATAGCGATTTGTTATTAGAACCTTGAATAAGGTCTCGTTCTCTCTGATTTTTTTTTAAATTAATTTAAAATATAATGCTTACAATGACTTTACTCAAAGTATTGTCCATCATTAGAGACCACTTTCTCCCATTTCTCTGGTAGCAATCGAATCCCCCGTCGGAAAAACGACTCATCTTTCGAGGCAATCCAGGAATCAAGCCATTTTTCGGCTTCTTCAAAAGAATGGAAGCGCTGCTCGCTTAAACCGTGCGCCATCGACCGAAACAAGTGGTAATCGGAGGGGGCTATGTCCGGTGAATACGGCGGGTGGGGTAGAACTTCCCATTGAAGTGTTTCCAGGTAAGTTTTGACTGGTTTTGCCACATGTGGCCGAGCATTATCATGTAATAAAATCACTTTGTCGTGTCTCTGCTCGTATAGTGGCCGCTTTTCTTTCAGAGCGCGACTCAAACGCATCAACTGAAGTCGATAGCGAGCTCCCGTGATAGTTTCATTAGGTTTAAGCAGCTCATAATAAATTACGCCCTGCTGATCCCACCAAATGCAGAGAAGAAGCTTAGAACCATGGATATTTGGTTTTGGCGACGATGTTGATGCGTGACCCGGCATGCCCCACGATTTTTTTCGCTTTGGATTGTCGTAGTGAATCCACTTTTCATCCCCAGTGACGATACGGTGCAGAAAACCTTTTCTCTTTTGCCGTTGAAGCAACAATTCACACATGAGAAAACGTCGTTCTACGTCTCTCGGCTTCAACTCATACGGCACCCAATGCCCTTGCTTTTGGATCATTCCTAACGCTTTTAAACGTTTTGAAACTGTTGACGCATCTACTTGTAACGTTTTCCCGAGCTCTACTAACGTCTGACATGGATCTTCTTCAAGCAATGCCTCCAATTCTGTCTTCAAATTTTGTCGGTGCTCCAGAACGCTCTTTGTCTTCAAGGTCAAAATCATTACTTTTGAAGCGCCTAAACCAGTCTCTGCACGTTGTATTCGACAAAGCATTGTCTCAACGAGAATTCTGTGTGCTTCTGCTGCAGATTTTTTCTGAATAAAGCAGTGCAATAAAATTCCCCGCAAAAACACTTTATTTGGCACAAAAGTACACATTTTCACAAAGGGAAAATAAATATGTAGTTGACACTGTAGTAAACACTATTCTACTATAATTTGAGGTTACATATAGTACTACTTTGGTGATTCGTTACCGTACGAGAGTACCGTACGCGTAACAGCGCGAACTTATTCAAGGTCCTAATACCATTAGTTACCAAATACTATCAGATATAGCTATATCTGCTGGTTGTGCACCACAAACTGTTGCAGATGAGTATTATGTTCAAACATTTAACGTTTTCACAATATCTCTACTGAGCTTTCCATATACAGTGTAATTTTATGTAACGAAACTGAAGGATTGGGCATTTTACGTAACGTCAGTTCAATGTAGAGAAAAAAAATGATATTAAAATCCAATAACTTAGCGTGTCTTGTATATATTTAGATTTATATTGGTATGGGCGAACTTTGTCGATAGTTGACGGAAACTTTAAAATCACGCCGACCGTGCATAATTTTGTCACATCAGCATCATTCTCGTCCGCTCTCATTACCCCATACTTTCCTACTAGTCTGAAACCATCTGTGTTGTGTGTTTTTTTTGTTTATGTTATATTAACGTTTTCGTGCTTAAAATTCCACTTTTCTCCGCCAAAGTAAAAGCAATCAAAGGAATCTTCAATACGGATGAAGTGGCTGTTGTTAATATATTAATGAAACGATACGAAGAAAAATATATCACAAATTCTACCAATAAGCATTAAACTATTTACAACGCATATTCTATGTTTCAAGCACCATTACAGATTTATATGTGGAGTTAGGTGAGCTCTTCGAAGGTGATATTGTGTTGACTCCATCACAAAAGAAAGCTATTCGGGACTCGAAACTTATACGTAATGGTTTAATGAGCATCACCTCACGTTGGCCTAACAGTACTGTTGTATATCATATTGTTAAAGAAGATTTTGGTAATTATTTATTTTATTTTAAGCAACAGCTTCACGCTGTATTACCATACAGCAGGGTAGGCAAAGGAACCTACGGAACGCTTTACGCGGAATTTTTCGCGGCATTGCGTGTTGAGTGGCGGAACTCGACATCGGGCTTTTGCCTTGGTGCCAGAGCGAAGAAATGAAAATATTAACAAATAACTATTCATCCTCTCAAGTGGGTATTGAACCCACAACCGTCGCGTTACAGACGTACCTTTGTAGCCCTGCGCCACGACGGCCTCATTATTATTATTTTATTTTACTTTTTCTTTTAATGAAAACTTAATTTGATTAATGTAGAAAAAAGTAAGGTGTAACTATTTAAACTGAGTTCGGTCTACAATAATTCTGATAAAAATTACAAATCTAAAATTAGATTAGATAGGAGTAGTCTCTATTACCTATTCTTCTAAACAAGGGCGCTTCCTTATCTCATTTCCGCTGATTTAAAAATTGTTATTAAATTTATAAAACTTACAATAAAATCCGAAAACAAAAACCATTTATGTAATTTTTTCAGATGAAAATCAGCTGAAGATGATTGAGGAAGGCATGAATGACATTGCTAATAAGTCGTGTATTAAATTTCGCGAAAGTGAAAACAAGGAGAAACACTTCGTTAGGATACAGGTTTGTTTATTACCAATATTGTTGATAAGGAAAATAAGTATCTAATATAAACAAGATACTTTCTTTATTTGATGATATTTTCTTTATTTAATGGCGTTTTAAAAATATCAATAATTAATTTTAAAAAAATCACGCTGTATCTCTCACACAGCAGGGTCGGCAGAGGGAACCTAGTGTTAAGACACTCCGTTCTCCACTTTCCGCCGAATTCTGGAGGCATTGAGTGCTGAGTGGCGGAACTCAACGCTGCGTTTTGCCTCGACACTAGAGCGAAGAAATGAAAATATAAATGTAAATAAATATTTTACTTCCTCGAGGGATCGAACCCATAATCAGTCGATTTTACAGTCACACTGGGCCCCTGCACCACGACCGGCCTCATAATTAATTATTTCCCTTATTATTTGCGCGAATTTGCCAACAGATTAATACATTCAATCATGAGCACTACGTATGATCAGCGGCAAGGGCGTTCCCCGCGAGACTCTAGCCTAGGCTTGCGGAAGTAAACAGAGCGGTGAATTATTTTAATTTTACATATTGTCGAAAAGTATACGTCCAAGTTAAATAGAGAAGTTGAAGATTATCTTTATTAAATTTCCTTGATGATGAAATAACTTTCGTTCGTAAGTTTTCAATATACATAAAATAAAAAACTATGAAATATGACCTTACAATTTTTTATTATTTTATGACACAATGCGTTGTCTCTTATTTAATAGAGATAGATATATGGTGTCCCAGACTTTTTTTTAGATTTAATAAAATTGAATATGTTTGTCGTACATCGTACTGACATATAATGAACTGTGTGCAGCGCACGCGCTTAAAGCAATTTTAAAGCAATTCGATGGCGTTCCTTGTTATTGTTATTTCGTTATTTAAGACTAATTAAGACTTACACCGTAATCTTATATAGCCTATAGCACTTCTGAAAAATGCAGTTTTCAAACAAAATAAAAAGCAAGTAAATCGGACCAGTAGATCCAGAGATCTTAGCGTTAAACAAACAAACAAACTCTTCCGTTTTATTATATTAGTATAGATAATTCATTTTGAAGGTCAGTTTACCTGATGTGAAACTATCGACCCGTCTACTCTATAAGAGTCATTAACGCCTTTAGCTTAAGTAGGTCAACATGATAAGCTATTATTGCATATTAGTTACTTCACGCGCGGTAAATGGTAGTTGCCCATATGGCAAGACCCATAATGTCCACCCAAATAATGTTACAGGCGACAGCTAGTAATAAATATTAATAATATATTGCTTTTTTTGTTATTTTTTTGTGTTATTCGGGACACAGCAGGTTAGGCAGAGGGTCCATAGTGTTAATACACTCTGTTTTCCAATTTTCCGCCGAATTCCAGTTCCAGTGAACGTTCCTTCACTCAACACGCAATACCTCCAGTATTGCGTGTTGAGTGAAGGAACGTTCAAACCGAACGCTGCGCTTCGCCTCGACACCAAAGCGAAGAAAATGGAAAGAGGAAAATATTAAATATTTCATTACTTATTTAGAAAACGTATAAAAATTTGAACGTAGCGGGACTCCAGTCCAGCTACGTTAAAAAAATTATACGTTTTCTAAATAAGTACTTTTTTTTCCTAAGTGTGGAATAACACTTTAAAAATGTTAAAAATATTTCATTTCCTCGAGTCGACATTGAATCCACAACCTGTCGTGTTGACACTCACTGCCCTGAATAATGTTCAAGTGGAATATAGTGAAATCAAAGTAATTATTTAGTCTTACGTCATTTATATTATAGATAGTCTGTTCTGTCGTACATTATATAATCAATATTATGACGGAAAAAATAATAATATATTTACTACTAAAAATATAAGTATTGAGGTTTCGACACTGGGATAATACTTTTACCTTGTTGAAAGTTAACAAACTACTTTCCCGCGAGCTGATAGAGTACCGCAATTAATTTAATATTTACTAAAAAATAACACTTTAATAAGATTAATATAGAAAACTAGTTGTAGATTGCGATTAATATTTGACGGTAGTTATTATTTTTTTAAATTATATCGACTTCAGAACTATACTTATACTACTACTATACAAATTTAAATAAAAACTAAATTGTAGAAAATAATATTGAAAAATAAAGTGAAATTATTGATACTTGTATTATTACATATTTAATATTTTAAAATCATTATTTTTGGAGTCAGTGCTAATATGGGTATTTTTTAAATAATTATTTTTTAGCTTTTGTTCGGTGTATTGTAGTAGTCGTCTTTTAATGTTATTTTTTTCTTGATATTATACAAACTAACCTTTTTCTAAGTCTTTATTATATTTAAAAGATTTGTCCCCTAACTCTTAATCGTTAAGGAGTCCGGACTTCTATCGTCATCATAGGTTGGTAATGCCAGATGCTTACTTGGTGGTAATGGGGTGAATAGAAAAGTATGCTCTTTTAAACCATTAAATACTTACATAAAAAGCCTGACCTAAAAATGAAAATATATAACGAAAATATATACAAATAAATAGTTAACAAAATATAAAGTTAACGGATATAAAACGTCCTCCTTTTTAAAAAAAGAAGTCGGTTAAAAAATAAATATTCCATATCTATATTATACTAATCTATACTAATAAAATAAAGCGGAAGAGTTTGTTTTGTTTATTTGTTTGTTTAAACGCTTAGATCTCTGGATCTACTGGTCTGATTTTCTTCCATTTTGTTTTGTATGTGAAAGCTGCATTCTTCAGTAGTGCTATAGGCTATATCTATACATACGGTATAAGTCTTAGTTAATCTTAACGCCATCGAATTGCTTTAAGCGCGTGCGCTGCAAAAACAGTTATAATATGTTATGTACGTTGTATGGCAGAAATATTCAATTTTATTAGTTCCAAAATAAAAGTCCGCGACAACATATATTTATCTCTTATAAATAAGTGACACTACACAGTGACACAACATACCTATATCTATCTTTTATAAAAAAGTGACGATAAGGCATTTTGTGACAAAAAATAAAAACAAAACAAGTTGTAAAGAAGACAATCTTAGGCTTTTATAGCATGTAATTTGAACGTATATTTTCCGAGATAATGTAAAATTCTAATATTTCAACGCTCCATTTACGGCCGCAAGCATAGGCTCGAGTCCCGCAAGGGGCGCCCTTCTCGCTGATGACGTCCTATCATACAGCGACATGTAGTGTTCATGATTGAATGTATCAATCTGTTGGCAAATTCAACATAGCAAAAGTATTATAGGGGGCCAAAAGTATTATGCGAGCGAAGCCGCGAGTGGGCCGCTAGTGTTGTAATAAAAGTTATCATAATACTAGTAAGTATGCTGAAATCCACCCACAAAGATTATTCATTGTAGTCAGAATATATGGTCACGAGATTTTTACTCTTCTATTGCCATAAAATAATGAAAACAAACATTGATAAGTCTTTCAAATATAATTTGATTTGCAAAAATAATCCATACTATATTAAAACTGTAAAATTGTGTGTCAGTACACAGTATATTATTACGAAAATGTGCGTCAGGATCATATTAAAACAGTAATAGAAAAGGAATTCATGATTTATTTTATGGACGGATTTAAATATTTTTAGGGTTCCGTACATTTTAAGGAAAAAAGGAACTCTTAGATCTTTTGACCACTTTGTTGTCCGTCTGTCTTTCTATCATGACCCTTTATCTCAGGAACGCTTGGATATACCCAGTTGAAATTCAAGGGAATCAAAATTTATAGGGCAATTTCGGTTGACCTAGAATTATGAAATTTGGCAGCTAGCATCTACAGGTAGTACTAGTTCAGGAAAAAATCTGTAAACTATACATTTGTCGTTAAATCCTAAAAAATAATTACCTTAAAAGGAGGCAAAATTTGGTATTAAAATCGCTAGTTTAAGTGAGGTATTAGATGAAAGGGCTCTGGCTAAGCTAAGCCTGCATTTCAGAAAAAGCTCAAGATCTCCTCTTACGGAACCATCGGTGGGCGAGTCCGACTCGCGCTTGTCCAGTTTTTTGTAATAAACGTATTAAAATTTCGACGTAGCTTGATAAGGGCTTTGACTACTAAGCCATAGGTGTATTACCTATGGCTTAGTGATCAGAGCGATTGAGCAGTGTCATTTCAAGATCTAATGGCAATATGGTCCTTGCCAGGCCGACCAGAAGAACGAGAAAATATATTTAAGTGGATTGTTTTAGTTTTACAAATTAATTTTAGTATTTTTTTTATTATTTTAAGATAATAACGATTACAGGGATCAAAAGATGGATGTTACTCAAATGTAGGATTTATTTCCAACAAAGAAGACAAAGATGATGGAGAAAAAGAAAGCGAACAAGTATTAAACCTGTTCAAAGGTTGTTTTAGGCACGGTACAATTGTGCATGAGATGCTTCATACACTCGGTTTTTATCACATGCAAAGTACTTACGATAGAGATGATTTTGTTAAAATTATTTGGGAAAATATTAAATCAGGTAATAGGATTTCCTATATTACAAAACAAGGCACAAGGAGCACAAGCAGTAGACTAGAAAGGTTTTGGGTTCGATTTCCCCTCGGTGAAATGAATTATTATTTATTAATATTTTCATTTCTTCACTCTGGTACCAAGCTAAAATCGCGGCGGTAAGTTCAGCCACTCCACACGCAATGCTTTTAAAATTCGACCTAAAGTAGACTACGGAGTGTCTTCTCACTAGATCTCCTCTGCATACCCTGCTATATAAGCCTTTTTTTATTTGTATACATATAATTTGCAAATATTTTCATCTTTTTTCAGACGACGTGTAAAATTTGATACCACAGTAAGATAGTATGTAAATTATTGAGTAATAATGTACTTTATTGAGGCAAAGCCGTTGTATGTGTTATGATATAATTTTTTAAGCTAGTCTTATTTTTTTTTCAATGTTATAGAAGCTATAATTGTTAATATTGAGGAACACTTTTTTTTTTGTAATTTCCACAGGCAAAGAAAATAATTTTGCAAAATATACATCAGATACTGTAACTGATTTCGGCGTGCCGTACGATTACACCAGCGTAATGCATTATCCGGACAGGGCATTTTCCAAAAATGGGGAAAAGACAATCATTCCTGTACAGGTAAAAACATATTAAAAGTAAAAAAGATATCTTTTGGTTTTCCTTAAAATAAAGCAAAAGCAAAAGATTGGGGCCAGTCGTGGCGCAGGGGCACAAGTGTGTAACTGTAAATGTATAACAACAGGTTGTAAGTTCCATTCCCAGTCGAGGAAATTAAATATTCAATATTTTAATTTCTTCGCTCTGGTGTCGAGGCAAAGCGCGGCGTTGAATTCCGCTACTCAACACGCAATACTTCGAGAGTAGAAAATGGGGAGCAAAGTGTCTTAACATCAAGCTGCTACATGCGCAAAGCAATTTAAAAAAATAATTTCAACGTAATGTTGAAACAATGTTGCATTCGTTTCTAAACATTTTATTATTTTGTCTTTTAATAAACTGCAATCAACACAAATTGAATAGAAACACAATAAACATCTTTAGCGTTTATTATATTCGAAAGTGGCTTAATTAAAATATGTATACTAAAATAGCAATAGCAATATGCTGTAGTAGATATATTTTTAATTGCTTTACGTTTAGAAACTTCAATTATGCTAGACGACTATTATAGTAACACATCTTTTACAATTACTTTTAATAGGTACCGATAGCGTGTCCACAATCAGTCTCTCTAAACGGCTGTTTGTTATAATTTAATGATTAACCATAACGAGTCAATGAAACAGATAATATTATCTACTAGCGACCCGCACGCGGCTTCGCCCGCTTAAACCACAAAATTACTTAATTAACACACTGAATTATGTTCGTATTTTGATATACCTATAATGTATGTTTGCAACGCAATGAAGATTTTTAATCAGAAATTTATTAAAACTTTAGGTCGCTTTTTCGTACCTCCTATAAGACTTATCGGTGTCTGTACATGGAAGATATTACAATTAACATTGTAATAGAACTTGTCAATTTGTCTGTTTGTCTGTGAATTTGTTCACGATAATCTCAGAAACGGCTTAACCGATTTAAATCCTTTTTTTGTTTGGATTTTGGCAATCTGCCCTTAAATATTTAATATTAGTTTTATTTTAATCAGCTTCACGCTGTATCCCTCACACAGCAGGTTAGGCAGAGGAACCCTAGTATTAAGACACTCCGTTCCCCACTTTCTGCCGAATTCTGGAGGCATTGCGTGTTCTCGTTCTTTCGTGTTCTCGTTCGCTCGACACCAGAGCGAAGAAATGGAAATATAAATTTAAGTAAATATTTCATCTCCTCGAGTGGGGATCGAACCCACAACCAGTCGGTTTTACAGTCACACTTCGTGCCGCTGCGCCACGACTGGCCTCAACTGGACTGGACTTTATTTTAATCGGTTCACACAAAGTTAAAACCAGATCCACGCTTTATCCCGCCTTTAGCAGGGTAAAGATTATGCGTAAGATTATGAGATTATGTTAAGTATTAAGATATTGCGTATAATGTGTGACTGATGTGCGAAATTAAAATATTATTAAACGAAATGAAAATATTATTAAATTATAATTCAATCCTCCAAGTGGGGATCGGACCCACACCAGTCGCGTTACAGCCACAACTTTGGCCTTTAACAAAGAAGAGAAGAGAAGCGTCAGCGCTCCTTTTACGGAAATAGCATATAGGTAAAATATTTTAAATCCATACCTAAAGAATTTAAGCAACAGTGTAGACGTA
>JAAIXJ010001764.1:194660-221910 GCA_013403705.1 Heliconius hermathena | reverse complement strand
GATATCATTGCGTATGTTTCTTTTTTTTTCAAATATAAATATCTTTAAAACTTTAAGTCCATTATTTTTTGATAGAGTGTAGCGGTAACCTTTCCAAACTATATTTTCTTTTATGCACAGCGCCATCTATTTAAGATCCCATCGCAATTAGTGATAGCGTTACGTGTATGAAAGAGAGTATCAAGATTCGTTAGTACCTACTATTTTTGTCAATAGATAGCGTTACTTGTATCGATTTTTTAATATCTCAAATATTAACTTCTTGAAAACTTAAATACTTATATCTTTTGATAGAGTGAAGCGATTACAATGAAATAAACACTAAAAGCTACTTTGATTTATTTATAATTTTTATGTATAAAAGTTGCTTAAATTTATTGTGTACTTTTTACGTGATACGTATTTACATAAACAGACAAACAGACAAACAGATAAACAGACAAACAGATAAACAGACAAACAGACAAAAATTCCAAAAATGTTGGAAATGGATTCTGTTAATTATCCTTTAACACCCTGGCTAATTTTTTTTAAAATATTTTCAATGTACAGAAACGACTTTTCTACAGATTTATTATAAGTATAGATATAATATATACCTTAATATTTATCTATTATAGTAATTAGTTTAAATTATTGATATATAATTTATAATCTTATACTTACACTGTCGTGAAAGGAATTTTATTTTTTTTGTGACATTTTTTTAAGTCAAGCTGTAAATGCATAGTTAATTCAATGAAATTTAACTATAGATTTAGATATGATCACTGCTCGTAAATATTACTAAAACTATGTTTGTAATTGATGAAACCCTATTACATTACAATGAGATGCAAACAAGCGACGCCATGACACTTCGGCTCCTTTTGTTTTATTTTTAAAATCCTAAATTAAAATCTATATATAATGTTTATTCTAAATCTTTATTTTACGGAGAAATCTTATGACATACGATCTAATTATAATATATTTTTCAACATTATAGAACAGTTTCTTAAAACCTATCATCATGCTCTTTGTAATATTGGCAGTTATACGTAGATCTCCCATCATCCAGCTTGAGTCTTGTCTAAAAGTAAAATCATAGTTTTGCTATTTATTTTATGCGTTTTGAAATAATATTGTCTGTTGGTTTCTGATGATAACGAAGGTTAGAAGGTAGAACTGCAAGCGTATTTTAGTTTTTCAATCTATAATAATAATTATTTTTTTTTAATAATAATTTTTTTGATTTATCAATTTATTAATTAAATGAATCAGCTGTTGTCAGAAATTGTAAAAATTTTTAAAATATAAAATTTAAAATTTGTTGCTTTTACAGGAAAATGTTACAATAGGGCAAAGATGTGGTTTATCAGAACACGATATACTGAAACTCAATAGAATGTATTGTGAGTAAACTGTAATTGGAAATACCTATTGGTAAAACAAACCGTAGAAAATATATGGACAAAATGTGAGAAGTATGCAATTGATTTATTTGTAATATTTAAGTCATAATTTACCGTGTAACGATTTACAATAAAATAGTTGCGCCACTGTTCTAGTGTTTTATTTTCGTTCTACTTTCATACATATAATTCATCTGTATTATGACAAGCTGTTTGAAGTAAGTTTATCTTTTTTATTATTATAGATATACCTATTTTCATATATTTAATCACCGAAAGTGGCTATAAATAAAGGGAAACCATTCCCATGTTTAATTGGTTCAATCTGAAAGGTTAATACTGTTTTTCATTTTAAGAAAGTATATAAGCATTTGGATCCTTGTTAAAAAATCTAATATATTTTTTTGGCTTGCGTCAAAGAAATAGAATTTAATTAAAAATCATCTTATTTAGAACGGAGTGTCTATTAACCCCAGGTATCCAGATTTCCTCCGCCTACCCTACAATTTGCGAAATGCAGCATGAATCAGAATAGAATAAATAAACAATAAAATATAATAAAATATGATTAATAAAATTGAAATTCATTAATTTTTGTTAACTGATCTGAAAATGGTTTTTCTAGATTTTTATAAGAAGGCTTAAGCCATTTTTTTATTGTACTTTAGGAAATATTTTAAAGTTTATACTATGGTTGAAACAATCTTGCGGTTCATTATAATTTTAAGGTACCAGATATGAAACCTACTTTGTTTGTTGCTTTATATCACGCTAGCGTAGCATTGCACGTGCCTAATTCAATAAATGAAGTCAAAGAGTCTAACACACTTCTTATACAATCATCAATATCAGAAGAGAACATGATAAGTAATATTTTGCTTTTATGATCTTAAAAATTATTATAGCCAACTCATAGAATTATTATATGACCGGAAGTGGAGCAGGGGCACAAGCGATGTGATTGTAAACGCGACAGATTGTGGGTTCGATTCCCACTTTTTCCCACGAGGAAATTTTATATTTTAATTTCTTCGTAATAGTATCGAGGCAAAATTCGCCATTCGACACTCTATGCCTCCATAATTCGGCGGAAAGTCGGGAGCGGAGTGTCTCAACACTGGACTCCCTCAGACTGTCCTCCCACTTGCGAAATACATGATGAATCTGAAAAAAAAATAGTATTCATTGTTTTTATCTATTATATTTAAACAATACAGATTTGCCTTTCTTTCTGATCATTCGTTACGATCTAGTTATATTATATACGATAAAAATAACTATTAATAATAAACTTAATAGACACAGGTAGCGCTAGTGAAAATGAAGACATATTCGAAGGGGACATTATTCTTGACGTTGCACAACAACCACGTGATATTGATTATAGTAATTATAATAATATCGATGTGGTACCATACTTGGTATCGACCTGGCCTAGCAAAGAAATCCCTTATGTTATCATATACGAGCATTTTAGTATGTAACTGTCATTATTTCGCTTTTACAACTTATTTTTTTCTTTATTTTAGTATATTATTTTTTATTATCTACTTTTTTTTTATTAGTAACTGAGGCCAGTCGTGGCGCAGGGGCACAAAGTGTGACTGTAAAACCGACTGGTTGTGGTGATGAAATATTTACTTAAATTTATATTTCCATTTCTTCACTCTGGTGTCCAGGCAAAGCGCGGCGTTGAGTTCTGCCACTCAACACGCAATGGCTCCAGAATTCGGCAGAAAGTGGGGAACGGAGTATCTTAACACTCCCTCTTCTTACCCTGCTGTGTGCGGGATAGAGCGTGAATCAGATTTATTTATTTATTTTAAAGTTTGTAAAAAATCACTATAATAATAATNATATATATATATATATATATATATATATATATATATATATATAAAATATGTTTATTCAGATGATAGTCAAACGCGAGCCATCGAAGCGGCTATTGAAGAGATAAATTATGTGTCATGCCTTAATTTCCACGAAATTACAGAATATTACACCGATAACGTAGTGGTTATAAAGGTATATTCTATTTACATTTGCATTATTTAGTTATTATTTTTAAACACAATTATTTTAAATTATTATAACAAGATAATATGTACATTTGAAAGAAAAAATATTGTATGCAATAATGCGATGATGATTGTGGATGCGATTCCCATTTGGTCTCGAGGCAAAACACGGCGTTTAGTATTGCCATTCAACGGCGGAAGATGGGAAATGAAAGTGTCTTAATGGGGGTCGGAGTCCCTTAACACAAAAAAAAAATAAAAGATTTTTTTTTATTGGGGAGCGGAGTGTCCTTACACTAGATGAAGCTGATTATTTATTTAATGGGCGGTGAGAATTTCTCATGAAACTTTTTATATCTTTGGTAAATGAACCTAATGTGATGGACAGTGTTAGGATATACTTACTTATAAATATAAAAGAATTCTAAAGATACCCATTTTATGTATCATACAACAATATCATACGTACATAAGTACTTATAGATTTGGGGCCAGTCGAGGCGCAGCAGCACAAAGTGTGACTGTAAAACCGACTGGTTGTGGGTTCGATCCCCATTCGAGGAGATTAAATATTTAATTAAATGTATATTTTCATTTCTTCGCTCTGGTCTCGAGGCAAAGCGCGGCGTTGAATTCTGCCACTTAACACGCAATGCCTCCAGAATCCGGCATAAAGTGGGGAACGGAGTGTCTTACACTAAGTTCCCTCTGCCTACCCTGTTGTGTGCGGGATACAGCGTGAAGCTGAATAAAAAAATTACTTATATAGGTACTTAATTTTTTTACTAATATCGAATTAAGTTTGCAGGGAGACAGTCCTGGATGCTATTCCAATATTGGGTATTTAAACACGAGGCAGGTTATAAATTTAAATAATAAAGACGACGTTGGCGAAGGTTGTTTTCGTCATGGATCTATTTCACATGAAATTCTACATACACTTGGCTTCCATCATACTCAATCCAGAATTGACAGAGATGATTATGTTGATATTGTATGGGATAATATAAAAGAAGGTTATTTACTATTTATATGAAATTTATTTTAATGCATTATTATAAAATGTCGTTAGGTTTATAATTATTATATTTATATATATATTTAAGATCTAGTGGCCTGTCGACGCGCAGAAGCACAAGCGCGTGGCCGTAAACGCGATAGGTTGTGGGTTCTAATCCCACTCGAGAAAAGGAAATGTTCAATATTTATAATACATTGCTTCGCTTTAGTGCCAAGGCAAAGCACGGCATTGAGTTCCGCGACTCGACACACAATGCCTCTAGAATTGACTGAAAATCAAGCACGGAGTGTCTTAACACTAAATTCCCTCTGCCTACCATGCTGTGTACGAGATACAACGTGGAGCTTTATATTTAAGTAAGTTTTAATTAAAGTGCTCACTTAAATTAAAATAAACACATAAAATAAAAATATATCTAATTATTTATTATTAATCGCTAGGTAAAATATTTAGTTTCTTAAAAAAAATTACACCAAGAGGCATAGATCTCGTGACCAGCTACGACTATAACAGTTGCATGCACTACGGCCGTGAAGCTTTTAGTAGAAATGGTGAAGATACGATTGTGCCCAAAATTGTAAGTCACCTAATCTATACTTATAATAAATCTGTAGAAAAGTCGTTTCTGTACATTGAAAATATTTAAAAAAAAATTAGCCAGGGTGTTAAAGGATAATTAACAGAATCCATTTCCAACATTTTTGGAATTTTTGTCTGTTTGTCTGTTTATCTGTTTGTCTGTTTATCTGTTTATGTGAACACGTATCACGTAAAAAGTATACAATAAATTTAAGCAACTTTTATACATAAAAATTACAAATAAATCAAAGTAGCTTTTAGTGTTTATTTCATTGTAATCGCTTCACTCTATCAAAAGATATAAGTATTTAAGTTTTCAAGAAGTTAATATTTGAGATATTAAAAAATCGATACAAGTAACGCTATCTATTGACAAAAATAGTAGGTACTAACGAATCTTGATACTCTCTTTCATACACGTAACGCTATCACTAATTGCGATGGGATCTTAAATAGATGGCGCTGTGCATAAAAGAAAATATAGTTTGGAAAGGTTACCGCTACACTCTATCAAAAAATAATGGACTTAAAGTTTTAAAGATATTTATATTTGAAAAAAAAAAAAAAATACGCAATGATATCTATTGACTACACATGATACGTTACGTTTTTAAAGTACAATTGTTCATAGTACTAACTACAAAGTAAACTAAATTGAATTGTTGGTGAAGATTACCTTCGTAACAGTCTAGCTTAATTCTTAATTATTTAACACAGTGATAAAGAATGACTTAATATTCAAAGAAATATTTTGAATAGGTTCTTCAGTCCGTTCGTTCGTTTATGTTATTAATATTTTTTTAAGAAACGTATAAAAAAATTACTTTTGGGAGCAAAAACGTGCTTTCTACGTATATTCTGTATATCAATTATATATTTAACTAATAATATATGTTACTAATTTAAAAACTGTACAGGAGCTAATATAAGTTATTTTACAAATAATATTGTGAGTACTTATCCAAATCAATTAATTAATAATTAAGGCTGTTTGTAATATTTATATTTCTTAAATGAATAATCATATAATTCAAGCGGGCAAAGCCGGGAGCAGGCCGCTAGTAAAATATAAATAACAGAATAATTTAGTATTCCTAGTTAAATATATATTTCAACAGTATCTTTATTGAGGTCGTCGTGGCACAGGGGCACAAGGGTGTGTGCACTAGGGGCACTGAATTATTATTTATTTATAATTTTATTTTTTCGCTTTGCCGCCAATGCAAAAGCCCGGCGTTGAGTTCCATCACTCAATGCCTTGATAAATTCAGCGAAAAGTGGGGAACGGAGTATCTTAACACTAGGTTTCCTCTCCCTACCCTGCTATATGCGGCATACAGCGTGAAGCTTCTTTATTTAGTCGTACACAGGTTAGAATATTAACTTATTTTTTTCTAATATTTTTAAAATATTAAACATATGTTTTTTTCTATTTATTTAAGGCAGACGTTTTAATTGGTCAAAGGGACGGCTTATCTCAAGGAGATATTGAAAGGTTGAATCTATTATACTGTAAATAAGTTTAAGCTACTAGTACGGGAGACGAAGAGAGGACTTTCGGGATTTACTCGAGCGCGGCAGATACTGGGGATTCCTTGTACTCGGTTACGTACTTTCATCAAATATGAGCCCCATATATATAGCCGCCTGTCTAGGTTAAAGTATCAGATTAGAAAAAAAAATTGATCATCTGAAATTCTCGAGCGCGCCAGATTAAGGTAGAGTAAGAAAAATACCTCTAAACTTCCCAACCCAATAGGTCTCTGAGACGCTCGAGGAAATCCCGAGTTAGCATCTTCGCCTCCCATACTATAAAGTTTTTTCGCCAAATAAAGACTCACTTGTCAGTGATCTAGAGATGTTTGACATTATCCCTGGAGTGCTCCTGCGATTTTATACAGGCAGAACAACAGTTTATTGATTATATTAGTGGATATAATAATAGTAATAATATTCAAATATACATGAATATAATAATAATAATAGAAATATAGTAATAATATAATATATACAATCTAATTATGTTACTGTGTTATTGAAGTGTTTAACTTTACCTAATATATATTGTCTGTTCATCTATGTATGTCTTATACATATTTCTACAATAAATATTTTTGCGTTTTGTGTTTTATTTCCATCATCATTTATGTTTACATTGAAAATGAAACGTAAACCCCTTTTCAAATAAAAGTAGGTACTTTAAATTAAATCAAAATTAAATCAGTTTCACACTGTATCCCGCACACAGCAGGGTAGACAGAGGGAACCTAGTGTTAAGACATTCCGTTCCCCACTTTCTGCCGAATTCTGGAGGCATTGCGTGTTGAGTGGCAACCTAATCAACGCCGCGCTTAACCTCGACACCAGAGCGAAGAAATGGAAATAAAAATTTAAGTAAATATTTTATCTCCTCGAATGGGGATCGAACCCACAACCAGTCGGTTTTCAAACCTCGTGCCGCTGCGCCATGACTGGCTTAATCAGGTACTTATTACACCATTTATATAAGACAGAAAAATTGCATTCAACATTCAGGATCGTTAGACAGAAAACGTTATAAAAACCACCTGCAAAATAAAATCAACCTTTTCAATTTAATCAAGGTGAGTTTTAACAATATAATAATATTTTGCAATCATCTGCTAGTTTCGAAGATATTGTGCTTGAGCTTGTGTTCATTTTTTTCATTGCCAATTTCGGTGAAAGCGTAACGAAGTTAAATAAATTTTATCTTATTTACCTGTGTAAGTATAATATATTTATAATGTGAGTAAAGTTTAATATAAGTTTTTTTGTTTTTAAAGAATCTGCATACTGTAGTCCCATAATATTAAATGACTATTGTTGGGGTAGAGGGAACCTAGTGTTAAGACGCTTCGTTCCTTTTTTCCGCTGAATTTTGGAGACATTGCGTGTTGAGTAGCGGAACTCAACGCCGCGCTTTGCCTCGAGACCAGAGCGAAGAAATAAAAATATTAAATTTTCATTTCCACGACTTGGAATCGAACCCACAATATTTCGTGTTTACAGTCACACTTTATGCCGCTGCGCCACTACTGGCCTCACGATTTGTTCTTTTTTTAAGTTTTAATACTCTATATAATATTATGTATATAATCAAAACTTTCATTTTCCATAAAGAGCACACAACTTATGAAAGTTCACAATACGTTGTAATAAAAAATACATGTATATATATTAAAAAATAGTAATTTTTATATGTTCGTATATTACATATTCTCATAAAAATTGATCATTGTAAAATAAGGGTACTGTACCCAAGGTTCTGATCAATGGTGGAACAAGTCGAGCAGTAAATTTAGCAATTGACTGTTGCACGGGTGGCGCTCGCGGACCGGACTGTCGCAACACTCACAACAGTACCAACACCAACACCTTGTGAAATGGTCGTATCTAACACTATATTAATTCCCGACCCGCCTCGGTGGGTTTTGTTCGATAAAAACTTTGTAGTGTGATACAAAAAAAATCTAAATTCGCAAGTTCTCTTTGTACTAGAAACAATGTGGTTGAACCGTTAACGTGACATACTTTTCGCCTAGTGTACGCCATCGCCTATGAGAGGACAATACTAATGTGTTTATTTTCCATTTTCACCTTTTAGTTTATTGAGGTTTTAATTATGAAGTGGGTCGTTCTTCTTTGTTTGTATCTTATGTGTGTTGTTCAGTGTTGGGCGATGTCACAAACGGAATTGGAAGATTTTAGCAATTTCTTACACGAAACTTCACGGTTGGATCAGAGTGTTAAAAGTGAGGCATTTTGTTATATCATTTAGAATGTTTGTTTATCTTATATTAAAATTTTAAAACATAATATGTGAGGTACATTTAATAACCTACCAGCGCTTTTAGTGCGCTTTCTTATTTTTTGCTTTAAATTGTCAATATTCGTAAGTGATATATCCTAATTTAAAAATCATTATTTATATATATTTTTTGCTTTTGCAATAGAACAAAGCTAAATTATAAAATATATTATTTTAATTTTTATATTTAAATAAAACCGAATATTCCCAAAAGGTAACATTCCGAGTGGTTTCGACGATGATGCGCCTATATCCGACCACGCTTGGGAGGAAAGCGGCAAATTTGAGGGTGATCTGGTTCTAAATGAACGGCAACGTCGCATGATAGTGGCTAGTGTCGCAGAAGGACTCGCTCGAAACGGAATCGCCGATACAACAAAACGTTGGCCAAACAACGAAGTAATATACTATATACAAGTAGAACATTTCTGTGAGTAACATCTATTTATATTGAATAATTCAAATTCGCACAAAAAAGACGCAAAAAAGAGATTTCACTTTTTAGAAATCGTTAAAGCATTTTAGCAACCAGTTTTAATTTGTTAGAGCTATCTGTGTAAATATATTTTATGTCACGAATTAAAAACTTGTTTCATAATAGTAACGCTTTACCGCGCAAGTGTCGTCAATACGACTGTGTTGACAAACAGAAGTATTGTTATATTACTATAATAAGAAGTATTTTTTCAGTATTTTATTTTATATTTATTTTCTTTTGTTTGTATAAATTTCTTCATCTATTTCCAGCGAGTGATCAAATGCAGGCAATCCAGAACGGTATAGATGATTTAGCTCGCGCTTCTTGTGTGAAGTTTACTCCTTATAAAAAAGGAGATCGAGATGCAGTCGTTATACAGGTGTCTAATTATTTTTTTATTATAGCATGTATCAGGTTTGGCTGAGAGAACTCAGTGTTAAGACACTCCATTGCGAGACATTGCGTGTCGAGTTACAGAACCCAATGCCGCGTTTTGTCTTGCTACCAAGGAGCGAGAAAATGAAAATAACTCATTTCCCCACTGTCATTGACAATCGAACCAACAAACGTCGTAAGTACAGTCAGACGCGGTGCTGTTACGATGTGCTCCAATATACGGCCATATAATTACGAACCAAGGTATAATATATTAAAATATAAAAGGCCGTCGTGGCGCAGGGGCACAAGCGTGTAAGTGTAAACGTAACGATTGTGAGTTTAATTCCCACTCGGAGAAACGAAACGAATACGAATATAAGCGCGATGTTAAGTTTTCAGCAGACCATTGAAGAACCGAAGTGTCTTAACGGTGTGAAAATGGAATGTCTTAACATTAGGTTTCTATTTTTCTTCTGCGTAGCCTGCAGAAGAAAAATGGAAACCTAATGTTAATACATTACATACATACAGCGTGAAGCTTACAAGCTTAGATAAAATAATAAAAACATACTTTTTAGAAAACATAAAAATTTGAAAGTAGTAGGATTTGAACCCGCGCCTCTTGGAAACCAAAACTCTTGGAGTCCAACCGACGGTTTCCAAGAGGCAAAAAGTATTTTTCTTTCGTAAGTCTGGAACAACACAAAAAAAATGTCAATAAAAATATATTTAAATATATATTTTTCGAGAATTTTATATTTGAAATCTTAATATTATTCTGATATTTAGGGAAGCAGAAGAGGATGTTTTTCACAAGTAGGATACCAAGGAGGTTATCAGATTTTGAATTTATCTAGTCGCCATCCAGCGGGGCGTGGCTGCTTTCGCCATGGAACTGTCGTACATGAAATGTTGCACACTTTAGGATTCTACCATATGCAGAGCAGTCACGATCGAGACGATTACATTGACGTATTATGGCCTAATATCGTTAAAAGTAAGTCAAAGCGTTATTTATCAAATTACGTTTTTTTTTATCTACGACAAAACAAAAACTAAAGTTTTATTTGATGATGCACCATGGCCAGATCTAGAAATATTTTTTTTGAGGGGCCTGGACTTTATACAGATATGTTCATTAAAGGATTTTTTAAAATTTTTAATGCTGATTTTTTGTTAGTAAAATTTCTGGGGTAGACACTAGACTATTAGGGCGCAGGCCATCCGCCACCCCAATTCCTACGTCTATGTGATGCCCTTAATTTCAATAAGTTGACTAATTACTGCCCATGTACTTTCCAGACGCGAGACATAATTTTCGAAAATACAATTCATTTTCGGTTTCGGACTTTGGCGTTGGTTACGACTATGACAGTGTACTTCATTATAGCCGAAAAGCTTTCTCTACAAATGGACAAGATACACTGGTACCTAAACAGGTGAATTCTCATTTTTTTACAATCAATATGGTTTCCGTATATTTGTGTAATAGTTTTTTAATAAATAATATATTCTTATAATATTTTTAGCTTGGGGCCCAAATTGGTCAGAGAATTGGTTTGTCTGATAAAGACACTGAGAAACTCAACAAAATGTATTGTGATGTAGATTCAGATGTCCCAGCGGATAGTAATGATTCAATTGAAAAGGTATCCAAGAAAAAAGTAAAAAATAAGCCTTTTGAAGGCCATGGCTTAGGATACCAAAAAGGTAAAACTGTGATTATAAAATTGCCAAAGGTTGAAGCAAATCAATTCCAAGACTCACCTCAATTTATTGTGTTTGATCATTTTAGTAAAGCGAGACAGAGACCTCATCAAACGCTTATTCAAGGAACTGGAATTGGAGAAGAAATAATTATTAATAATGACGAATTACTTGATAAAAGGAATATAAAAGAATATATTCCTTTTACTTTACCAAAATTACCTCAACAAATAGATAATAAAAATCAGGGTTTAGTCATCATACATAATAAGAAGCAGAATGCAGACGTTGTATCAGACAATTTTAATGATGATTTAAAAGAAGAGATTTTTACAATGTCGCATAAAAAAGAACCACATAAAAGCGCTCAGCAGTCACAGAGTGATGACGACAATATAGAATTATACAATTTTAAACATTATTCCACTGAAGATGCGGAAAGTCCTCCAAGTTATAAAGATTTTTTTAATAACTACAACTTTCCTAAACATACTTCCTTTTTTGATGAACACATACCAAGAAATGAAAAATGGTTCAATAGTGATGCATTTAAACAAACTTATAGAGATGAAAACTCCCCGTCATTTCATTATAGATAAAATCTAGTAAATAGTTTTTAGATTTATACTTTTAGAATTGTATTTTCCAAAACTTTATTAGAATTAACATATTGATAATAAGAACAAATAAACATAAAAAACCCATAGTCAATTTTATATACCTTGACTAAGAAAGACATTGGATTGAGACACTCACAAAATGTCTCAGTTTTTGATTTAAGAGTGATATTTCATTAGGTTCTCTTCACAAATTGTGTTGTGAATTGCAAGTCTTCAAGTTTATGAAATATTTTCCAGAATTATTTTTAAGTTATTGTTTATGTTACCGGCAATCTGTATAATCCGGTATTCTATACTATTTTATAGAGATGTAGTTGTTATACATGTTATAGAGGATTTAGGTTAGAACGTGTAGATAATACATGAAATATATTTTTTGATACTAGGCGTGAATCTATACAAAAAAAAACGAGAACATTATTATTAGTACTTATCTATGAACCAAACTGCAGCTAGGCCAGTCGTGCCACAAAGACGTGCCTGTAGACGCGACTGATTGTGAATTCAATCCTCACTCGTGGAAATGAAACATTTATTTAAAATAATATTTTTATTTCTTCGCTCTGGCGTCGAACTTAAGCGAGGCGTTGAGTTCCGCCACTCAACACGCAATGCCTCCAGAATTCGGCCTCCTGCCTCCTGACCTGCACTTAAAAATCGATGATGGGCATATAAAATAAAATCTATTACTTTACACATTACTGGTGTAACAGTGTGTACTTATATATCTTAAAACTTTAGAAATTAAACATAATATAAAAATATAAAAGAAATATTATATTTTATACGTTTTATAAAAAGGATTTTGCTTTATTAAGTGTGGCGTTATACTTTAAAAATATAAAAAAATATTATATAAACCTTACCTAGATAAAGTACGTAAAGAGCAATAATGTTCATAGCATTTAATACGTAGCATGAATGCCCTAGGTATTTAATACATTGCCTAGATATTGTTTAGAACACATGAACTATACAAAATACCGGTAACATTTATATTCTATAATTAAAAATTGTAAAATTTTTGTTAATCTATTTACAATATTTTGTAGTAAGATGTTTTTTTGTAAATAAAAAGGATATAAAATTTATTACGCTTCATATATTCAAATAGCTCCATATGCAGTTTCCTCCACTGCCTTGCCTTGTCCATAATATTGACTTCTAAATTATTCTAAGATGTAAATAAAATTATGATAAGCATTTTTTAAATAAAGGCTTAAAATCCCTATAAAATTAGTTACCTATGGTATCCACATACTGTATTTAAACTCTTATGAAATTGAATATATCTGTTTCTTTATCTTGTTTATCTGTGGAAAGCTTTGACATTGATTTTGACAGCAACACAATATGACAATGGGTAGGTAGATGTGCATCATTGTTGTTTTTAAATTGAGGTAGCGATTATGTGATTAATGTAAAATTTTGTGCGACCATGATAAAGAGATAACAGTAAAATTATTCGCAATGATTATTTCGAAACGGTGACATCTAGACTGAAACTGAAGTGATTTAAAATTATTAATACTGTGATTATTTTTTACTTAATATTTAATGGGTTGTGCATTATCAGGATTGCAACGCACAATGTCTCTGTTCGGTAGACATTCTAATAATTCACAGGATGTCCGAGCGAAATTAGAAAGAAAATTATACCTTGCGCGAGAATCTCCGGAACCAGATTTTGATTTGTCAGACTGTCAACTTCGGCGAGTGCCTTCTGGAATATATTCTATTTGTAAAGTGTTTAGAAAAGATAACTTATATCTACACAACAATTGTCTACAGTCGCTTGAAGAAGGAGGACAGTTGTCAGATCTTAGACTTATTAAAATTTTAAATTTAAGTAGCAATATATTTTATCGCATTCCTAATACTATAAAATACTTAACAAACCTGACAGAGCTCTATCTCCATAATAACTGTCTTGAATTTCTACCAGATGAAATAAAATTTTTGGAATCATTGCAAATTTTAGATTTGTCAAAAAATAAAATAAAACTTTTGAATCCAGTTTTGGGTAAATTAAAATCATTAACATACTTAAAGATTAAAGAAAACAAAGATTTAAATAAACTTTGTTTAGAATTATGTTTAGCTACTAATTTAATATCATTGGAATTAGATGGCGAGAACTTTATCTTCCCTCCATCGGACATTTCTTCTAAAGGAACACAAGAAATAATGAAATACTTATGTTCGAAAATGAATGTAGATTATAAACAGCCAACATTGGTTGATTCCAATATATCCCCTTCACAAGCTCCCAATACAAATTACAATATTTTCGGGAGACTTGCAGGTGTAACATGGGAAGAACAGGAGGCTTCAATGGTAGAGCAGGAAAATAAAATACATAAAGCTAATCAAAAACAAAGGGAAAAGTTTTTATCAAAATTTTTGCAGGAGCAACAAACACTCGACACTGAAATAGCTAAGTTACAAGAAAACCGTGATATTGAAAGACAGAAAATGATGAAATTAATACAACAAGAGGAGGAAGAAATTGAATGCTTAGTCAAAAATTTCATTCAAAATGATAGATTGGAACCAGAAGTCATACAACAACAGCTTGCTTATGAACAAGCTGAACATAATCGTTTACTTGAGATTACCAGACAAAATTATGATAATGTCAAAAAGGCTGATATATTATGTGCAATGGAAAAGTTACTAGAAAATAACTATTCAATGCAGCTACACAAGAATAATTATAGAGATGATTTGAATAATATTAAACAAACTTTACTCTCTCAACATTTAGAAGGAGAATTAAAATTAGCTAAACATTTAAATGCCAAAGATGAATCTCGTTCAGTTCTTGTCCAACAACTTGTAGAAGATCAAGACATCCAAAGAGCTATCGTTGCATCATTACTAGATCAAGTTGATGCAAAAAGTTGGAGTCTCAATCAAGAAATATCCTTAATTTCAACACATTTAGCAAGGCTCAGTATAATAGAGCAGGAAAAGAAAAAGATGCAAATTGCTTTCAATTTTAATGAGCTTCTACACCAAAGGTTAAAATTAGTGGATTTGCTAAATGACCTATTGGATCAACAATGTAAGAGAAGAAAACAATTGATTGACACTTTGAAAGAAGCTGAGGATGAAGCCAATCGATCTAGTGATTTTTGGATTAAAAGTTATCAAAAACTTCTAGATTCTGTTCCAAAATCTCTATTCAACATTAGAAAACTTGATCCTCTGTTTGCTAATTACCTTTTACAAGAAGAAGTCATTCATTGCCTTCCCTTTTTAGTAAAGTATTTGTTTTCAGGTCAGTCACTATTAAGTATTACTCAAGAAAATTTAAAAGAAGCTGGGGTATCTTTGAGCTCAGACCGAGAAGGTATCTTGAGAGCATTAAAATTATATGTTAAGACAAAGAGTCAAAATTTGGAGACTGATGAGCTTCAAAATATAAAAGTTTTAAGTCCTACTGCCCCACCTGTGGAATCTGACGAGAAAAACTATTCTGGTGTTCTAAATGTTGATGAAAAAGATGAATTGAATACAGAGGGTGAATGTGTTATTTGTATGGAAACCAAGTCTGAAGTAGTTTTTGTACCATGTGGTCATATGTGTTGCTGCCTATCTTGTTCTAAAAAGGATTTAGAAGATTGCCCAATGTGTAGAACAAACATAGAAAAAACAATTAAAGTTATATTATCATAAATTAATGATTTATAAGAAGTTTTAAAATATTGATTAATTTGATAGTTAAGACAAATCATATTTTTTCTTTGAACAAAGATTTTTTTTTAAATGTACCAGTTCTGTTGTGATATAAAATTGTCTATTTAACTTCTCTTGATCTTATATATTTTAAATTTTAATAAAATATGTTTTTAAGTATCAAAAGACTTTTATGTATATAACTTTTTAAAAAATATAAAATGTTACATGTAAATCTTTACATTGTTTAATATTAAGATTTGCACCTATGGTGTATGACTGGTCATAAATAAATTGTTATATTTATAAGGTAAAATATGTCAAAATATGTTATAGTAACTAACCATAGTCTATTTACTTGATGAGTGACATTATTAAATAATATTGTGCAATAATTTTTAGATTATATTGAAATGGAAAAAATGTTTTATTTTCATTTATTTATTGTGGTTTCTTAAAATAAATTATTTCATATTATTCATATTTTTTTAATGTTAGGAAAGGCTATGTATCTCTTTATATCAAGATAATAAAGTATCATCATGTAGCGGAGACCAAGAGGACTGCCAATTAACTACAATAGCTCTATAGTTAGTTGTACTATTATTAGCAAAGTTGTTTAAATTTCTTATTTAATATTAGTAGTAACCAACTCTTGTTATTCATATTAGAATGAAGTCTAGTCTGAGACTATTTGATAAGATTTTTCAAGTGTCGTAATTTTAGAAGTGCCTTCTGTATTGTCTATGTTTATTTTGTAGGTTAAAATCTGTCTATAATAATATACATGTAATCTGTAATATATTTGTTACATTAAATTCTAATTATTGATTGTGATAAAATGTGTGGTATTGTTTTTATTTATTAAGTAAATTACATTGGTTTATACAATTTTATCTATTTTAGTTTTTTTTTAATCTACTCTATAGGAGTATGTGAATAAGATAATTGTGTTTTCAAATTAATATCTGGGGCCATTATTATATACTCATTTTCATTGTTTTTAATTTTAATAAATATTATAATTTAAAAATGCACCCATAAAAATATTATTAGTGTTAAGTAAGTTAATTAAGTATTTATTCCTTTTATTATACCTTCCTACCACCCGTTTAAGAAATATATAGCTTGAGCACATCTTTTGGTTTTATTTCACTTGTTTTTGCTTCTTCTATGTTAATATGCATTATTTTTTATAAGTTAAAAAATTTAAATTAAATGAAATATTTATTTAAATTTATTTTTTCATTTCTCCGCTTTGGTGTCAAGGTAAAACGCGGTATTGGGGAACGGAGTGTCTTAACACTAGCTTCCTGTTGTCTTTACACTTCCCTACCCTGCTGTGTGCTGTGAGCGGGATACAGCGTGAAAATATATTTTTTTACATAACAATATTAATTATGTATTTGCTTTGCTTCCCGTAACTACTTTTTAATATTTTTTCTATTAGATATTGTTATAGCTGATTCAATTGGAAACAAGTATTTTAAGCGTAATAATAGTAAAGTAACAGCAATTTATAGGTAAACGCCATCTTTGGTATATAAATAAGAAGCCTCTACAGAAATGTACAATCATTTTCAAAGCTGCTTTAAGGTTCCTTAAAAAAAAGGCAGATGTCCCACCGAAGTAAATTTAAATATTTTAAAGTAATTACTTTCTAATTTTTTCTAGTTATTTAAATATTTAGAAAAAAATAACAAAAACTAATAAATTGTTACGACTTCGAGGACATAAAAATCGACGCTCCGAAGACCTGTACTGTCTGCTTGAGACGGGATACAAATATTTAACTAATTCTCTTGATTGTTCTATATCAGGGGTTCCTAATCTTTTCTTGATCAGGGACCATTTTTTAGAATTCTTGTTAACAGGGACCACTTTGTAGGTATAATAAAAATAAATTAATAATTAAACAAAAATTTTAATATCAAAGTCAAAAGTTAAAAAAAAATCTGACATTTTGTATGATGGGGTATGCGAATTTTTAAGTAAATATTAAAAATCAATGAATTTCAAAGTATATTAAATTTCAAATTATTTTATGTTTTACTGAGGAAACAACTTAACTGTAGGCAGACTTTGATTAAACAGCAAAATTTTAAATTATTCGCGGACCATATTTGAGCTGCTGCGGACTACTACTGGTCCACGGACCACTGGTTGGGAACCGAAGTTCTGTACCCTATAACGCTATATATATCTGGCCACATCGATACCAAGTAAACACCATAATTTGTGGGGGTCCCTTAATGGGATGCGAATCACCTTTCGTCACTCATACAATTAGAAACTGTTAAAATACCAATGACAGTTGACAAGAATTACCTCATCTTTATTTTAATTCTGTTTGTTTTAACAGACCAATTTTAAAGCGTTAGTTTCCTGTTGTTATTTACATAAAGAGCTTCACGGAAATATAAGTGGAATATGTCGAGTACACTATTGTAATATATTGTATACATTATTTAATTAATATTCTTATTAACACGTAATAATAATTTTAACTAAACACTACAGACACGTGGTCCGTACTTTTTTTAACTTTTTCATTATTATCAGGTAATCAACGGTATATTTATCTTACACTTAAACTAGGCGGGGACTTAGCGTTAAGACGCTCCACTTTCCATTTTTTGTCGAATTCTGGAGGCATTGCGTGATAGTGATAAGCTTTGCCTCAACACCAGAGCGGAGAAATGAAAATATAAATTTAAGTAAACTCGAGTGAGGATCGAACCCACAACCAGTCGCGTTAAGAGCTGAGCCCTTTGTTTTACACTTGTGCCACGGCTGGCCTCACGCTTATCATTTTAAAAACATTACCTATAGATTGTTATAATGTCCTAGATTTTTGTAATGTTTAATATTTTAAATTTTACCAGAAATTGACTGAATGATATATTTTGATTAAGTGGTTTAGGTGTGGGTTACCGTTGTAAGCTCGTAAGGTGTTCAAATATTTGCTCTTAAGATTTTCCCTTTTTACCTTTCCGAATTGGCTCACGAAGTCACGACACGATATACTTGTAAATTTTCTTAAATATTATTATGAAAAAAGGAAATACGAATCTTACGACAATTTTACTTTACTAATTTCTACCTTTTTTTGCTAAATGATATGTAAATTTATTTGTTTTTTCTTTGTATTTTGAAACACAAATTAATTTTCCGTAAGCATTTGTGTTTTCAATATTTCAATTAATTAAAATATATTGACTCTGGAAGTATTGGTGAAAGCCTGAAGCGCTCCAAATGCGAAAAACAAAGATAAAAGTTCTGCTCTTGCATCGCTTTTCAGAGGGCCTTCAATATTCGACAGGTATTAATAAATATTCCTCGCTATTCGAACTAAATATTTTTTATTTAAATGAGTTGGTGTCTATTGAAATTTTATGAAATGGAAAATTTGAGAATAGATATACTGTATAAGTTTTGTGAATATTATAATTAATTCTTTTAATTAGTGAGGCCAGTCGAGACGAGGCGGTACAAGAGTGTGAGTGAAAACGTGACTGGTTTTGGGTTCGATCCCCACTAGAGGAAATGGAATATTTATTTAAATTTTTATTTTTATTTCTTCGCTCTGGTGTCTGGTGTGAAAGCGTAGCGTTGAGTTCAGCCACACAACATACAATGCCACGAAAAATTCGGCGGAAATTGGGGAATGTAGTGTCTTAACACTAGGTTCCCTCTCCCTATCTTGCTGTGCGCGGTAAACATCGTGAACTCTTAAAATATACACTTTGAATAGTTAGTATGTAGATAATTTAAAATATTATACATATAAAATTAAAATTTATTAAGCGATTTGAAATTTGATCAACAATATCATTACCGAGTACAACACAATGGCGTCCTTTAACATCTCCTTTTAAATAAGGATTTTACACATACCATAAAAACGAGGGTAAGCACCCATTTTATTTTACGATGTGAAGGGAGGTTTACTATAACTGGCAAATATTTAACTTAGCGTCATTCTCATATTCGACGTTCATAAGGTTGTTGTTATAAACAATACAAGTTACAACAAGGAACCTTAATAATGTTTGATAAAGGAAATTTGTTATTTATATAAAAAGTATTATATATAAGCGATACTAAGCCGTATGTTCTCATCGAAATGCGTTGAAATTTTTATAAGGTTATTATAACGTATGTATGTTGTTAGTCATTTATATTAAATGAAAACAAACTTACATTAAAATTGCAGTTAAATAATTATATTGTAGTTAAGTATTTACAGGGCAGTTTGTGCAGGGGCACAAAGTGTGGCTGTAAAATCGATTGGTTGTGGGTTCGATCCCCCCTCAAGGAAATGAAATATTTATTTATATATTTTATTATTAGGATATATATTATTAGGATTAACATTGTAAAATATTTAAAAAGGGTGTAGATAACTTAAGGTATAAGCTACCATACCTATATGATTTTTATTGTATAAAAAATAGATAAAAAATCCTTTTCCGATTTTTAAGGGTAACCTACTATTTAAATTGGAATATTTCAATTTTGCCTAAAAACTCTATTACTACCCTATTACACTTATTACTGATAATATGTGACGACATATATATTATTTCATTACAGCAGTATTCTTTAGTTTTGATTTCTACTTCGAAATGAACTGAAACGGTTAATAAGAGCTCAACCACCAACATTTATATTATTCATAATTCCATAGTATTTACTTACCTACTAATTCTCAGTTAGTTACTTTAAAATAACAACATTAAATTAAAATTAAGTTATATTCCAATCGAGTTCGTATTTAAGCGAGCTTATTCATATTCTGCGCTACATCAAAGAGGCCAATTATCTGATGAAGCCGGACTGCTGCCATAATGGTTCAGCTCATTTAAAGCGACAAACATTATCATCGTTCCCTTCGAAATATTCATTTTAGAAGAGCATTTTAAATATTAATTTAAAATATATCTGATTTTATAACTAGAGACAAAAATGTGGCTACTCCCGCTTAAACTTATTCTAATGTTATAGCCATTTTAAACAAAATCTTAACATAAATTGTACCGTTCATGTTATTCTGGTGTACAAGCTATACTACTATAAAAAAAAATCAGCTTCACGCTGTATCCCGCACACAGCAGGGTAGGCAGAGGGAACCCAGTGTTAAGATACTCCGTTACCCACTTACTATTACATAAAGTTATATTATTATACTACTATAAAGGTTTCATCTAAATTCTTTCAGTAGTTATTGTGTGAAGGTGGAATAAACATCCATCCTCACAAACGGTTACATTTATAATATTAGTAGGATTATGTTTTCGTTTTAAGAATTATTAAAGCTCTTACGGATACCGTCATAGAGGCATTTAAAATAAATTATTTATAATAATGTCTAGTCTTATTTATAATAGTGTCTGGAGGAATTGCGTGTTTAGTGGCGGAACTCAACGCCGCGCTTTGCCTCGACACCAGAGAGAAGAAATGAAAATATTAAATATTTAATTTCCTCGAACCCACAACCTATCGCGTTTACACACTTTTGCCCCTGGGATACGTTTGGTATAAATATAAAAGATGAGTACATTACTTAGCTCAAAGTGGCTTGGCAAATTCCGAGGCCTAAAACGGAGGGAGTAAGGGATTTCGGCAGTAATTGATATCAATTAGGGAAACATCGCGGTCCTTCACAATGGAGCTCTTCTAAGAAATTGTCCGCAAATCTCGGTCTCCGTCATCAAGATTGTCACCTCGATAAATTGTCTTTGAGAAATTTTACTGTGAGTTATTGTCGGCCTCGTCCGGTGTCCTCGAGGACGCTTTATGTGTCGGAGCGATCATTCCTCTCAATTACCGTCTATTGTGCATCCATCAAACTCATTGAATAAATAGAAAATAATAGATTCATTTATTGCTTTGTAATTTGTGACGCATTTATTAAAACCATTTATCTTAAGATGACATGGTGGTATCCAGCTGAAATAAATATTAAATATTTAGCTCTATAGTCCACTGAAGCACAGGAAAAAAACCTGAATTAACGCAATTAAAATATACGAGCAAAATACATCGATTTTGCTGAATTTTGTATGAAATTGGCCACGTAATAAAAACCTGTAGGGTATTTCCCTATTTTGTGCCTTTTATACAGAACGAACGTGAACATACACGAAATTTGGAACGAAGTGAGAATTTACAACATAAATAAAGGAAAAAATCCGAAAAGTGAACAATAATAGTTATTTTACAAAAAAAAAATAAAATAAAAAAATAACTCCTAACAATAATAATCCCGGCTCTGTCTTGCTGCTCAACTTACTACACTTATCACGTTCTTTAACGACAAACTTTTATTTGTAGTTCGTTTCAAACAAATTGAAGTTTGTCAACTTTTAAAGGTAGACTGTAACATAAATAATGAAAAAAATAAAAAATTATACTACAATCCTGAAATTGGTATGTAAGCCTCGGTGGGCGACTCCGACTTTCATAACTGATTTTTTAAACATTGTACTGTATGCATGAATATATATTTCTAAAATGGTACTTTTAAGAAAAAGGAGAATAATCAGCTTCACGCTGTATCCCGCAAACAGCAGGGTAAGCAAAAGGAACCTAGTATTAAGACACTCCGTTCCTCACTTTCCGCCGAGTTCTGGAGGCATTGCGTGTTGAGTGGTGGAACTTAAAGCCTCGATTTGCCTCGACACAAGAGCGAAAATATGAAAATATAAATGTAAGTAAATATTTCATCAAGGAGAAGGAGAATAATGTAAGGGGAGTAATAAATATTTTAATTATTATAATTTTCTTTTTACAAATGAGATTGAAACGATTACATACATTTTTTGGGCCCAGAATGTAAAGAGCATAATTTAATAGATTTAGGTACATCATTTCTTCCCTGAAAATTTTGTCAGTATTGGCAATCTGGGAGCTGAGTTATTAGAGATTTGGTAAAAGTTAAGTTCATAGCACAATTTCTATAAAACCAACCTCCATAAAATAGGTAATTACCGAGAAAAAAATCCGTGAAAAACAAATCAGTAAGCGTTGAAAATAACAAAGGAACTGAATGGACTGACAGCACTCAAAACGCATCGAAACGAAAGAAAAGAGTGAAGAAAAAAAATTAAAAAATCATTAGACAAGATTTAAATGCCAACCAGCTGTCATATCTGTCATTTAAATTATGATTGATTTTAATTAAATTAAGATAGATGTTTTTTTTTCAGTCAGTCATCTAAGTAAGATTTAATTAGAATGAACAAATTCTTCATTTTCGTTGTACTGTAATCGATTATTTGTATCGAATAAGGATCTAAATCTATTTCATTTTATAATTTTTCTCTGCTTCCAGATTGTCAATTAAGCTCATTTTTGGCATTCTAAAATTAAAAAAAAAAATTACACCATATCTCAACTCTTTATAGTTGGGCCCCAGAGTTTCCGTCTCTTTTCTTCACATATCGTGGTGTACGAACAATGTTTATTTTGTGTACCTTTTCTTAAAATAATAATGTTTTAAAGGAAAAGGAATAAACTACAATGATTTATCCCAAAAAAGTCTTAATGTGTTTATTACTTATGTGATATTTGAAGTAAGCCGACGGTAGGACTATTATATTAACTTACCTAACTGGCCGTAAACCTATCATATTTCATAAATTTAAAAATTAATGGTATATTTAATGACTGTTGGAACTCGATTCTCTATAAAGTATGCACAAAGTGAGCTTTGATAATACCAAAATGATGGAAATTTGGCGGCCAGTTGCCTTCGATGTGGAGCGGCAACTGAGAGCTTTAACGACAGGACTTACCATAACGGAGGCTTTGCAATGGTTTAGAAACCTCCCTTTTGACTGAAGTTTTTGGTATAAAATGTGTGAGACTTGAATAAATTAAAGACTGGAATAAATTGAATAAATTTTCATTATTAAATGAAAATCAAAAGAAGTTCAAAAAATCAGAAGAAGAATGAAATCAATCATTTTTAGTAAAATCGTTTTCTTGTAAATATATGTTAGAAAATAATGACTGAAACTATAATACTTATTTTGACTGGTATGATGTTTATCATATATTATAATTAAGAGGGTAGTTCACTGACGGTACTTGAAAAAAAAATATTGTGACACAGTATAAATAACGTGCATTAGTAATGCGGGTTCCCTTCCCAGTGAGTTTCGACTGTACCGGTTGGGCACACTGACCAAGTCAACCGCGAACGACGACTACGCACTGACATATATTTTCTCAAAACGATACTTGAGAATATGTAAGAAATGCAATATATTACCGTCTGAGAATATTTTGCAGTTCCACGTCCATTGGAATGCAACGCTTTTCAACAAGTGACATATTATACGCCATTCAAATGGAAACCACGGAAAATGGGAAACGGAGTGTCTTGACACCTGATTCCCTGGTTCCTTCAATATGGCCTTGCTATGTGCAGGTTACTGCGTGAAGCTACCAAAAATTTACTAACGTTATTAGAATTTACATTACATCCACGTCAATTTTCTTGTATAATATTTTTTCAGATTTACTTATTTTAAAATAATTTAATAAAAAAATTGTAATTAAATATTATATTTTTAGGCAAAATTATAAAATAAAGATAGTAAGAAACATAATAATCAACTATCATTAGAAATTTTCTTTAATATTATAGAAGTACTTGGTAAGTTTTCCCGATCTCATTACTCTTCGCGAATGGGGTTCACCGAAACTTTTCGTTCGAGCATAAATTAAACATCAAATTTCCGAGCTACTCTGTGAGAGCTTCTGCGACAAACTTTCCAGATTATAAACGTACGCAATAAACAATGGATAGTTAACGGAGTTGACTTCGATAATAGTAATGAACATCAATTAATAATACTTTTGTTGTTAAAATATTTAAATAATAATATTGAGAATTGAGGTCGTCGTCGCAAGGGTATCTATGAGAGAATAACGCGACGGTTGCGGTTTCCACTTCCACTCGAAAGGATTCATTATTATATATTAATATTTTTATTTCTCCGTTCTGTTGACATAAGCCAAAAGCGCGGCGTTGAGTTCTGCCACTCAACTTGATTTGAAAACTCGGCAGAAAGTTGGAGTGAACATACTAGATTCCCCCTCCTATCCTATCTTGCAGGTGACTCTATAGATCACACCCAGACCAGAAAATCAAACTCACGCCGTATTCCGCATACAGAAGGGTAGGCAGAGGAAGCTTAGTGTTAAGACACTTCATTTCTCACTTTCTGCGATTTCTGGAGTCATTGCGTGTTGAATGGCACTAGAGCGAAGAAATGAAAATATTAAAAATTTAATTTTCTCAAGTGGAATGGATTCAAAAAATATTTCAAAACATTTAATGTTTTTTTTTAAATGTGGTACTTTAAGTATTTTAAAGCCAAACACAAAAAGGCACCGTCTTAATGTCATTCCTTCAACTTTCGTTCATTCTTATAGGGTTGTGCTAATTAAGAAGTTTTATTCTGCCTCCGTGTGGATTTTGTTAATTCTGATTTATCACGAAAAGTTAGTTTTAATTAAAATGACAAACTAAATTTGGAAAATTTTAGTTAAATAATTGATTTTATTTTTTAAATGTTGACTGTTTCTATATTTTATTTACTTTTTATCAAGTCAAATTAAATCAGCTTTACGCTGTATTCCGCTTATGGCAAGGTGTACAGAGGACACCTAGTGTTAAGACACTCCGTTCCTCATTTTCCGCAGAATTCTGAAGGCATTGCGTGTTAAGTGGCGGAACCCAATACCGCGCTTCAACTCGATATCAGCGCAAAGACAAGGAAATATAGATTTAAATAAATATTTAATTTTCTCGAGTGGGAATCGAATCCACAACCAGTCGCGTTTATTGTTACATATTGTACTTCTGGCCTCGAATTTTTATATTTTTCACTTTTCATATATACATTGCTAGGAATTAAGTAATAAATAGGATTATTTTTATATATCTTTTCGAGTTTAAGAGTGCCTTGTGCATATAATGTTCTATCACTTCAATTTTAGGAATATTATAAATCAGCTTCACGCTGTATCCCGCACACAACAGGGTAGGCAGAGGGAACCTAGTGTTAAGACACTCCGTTCCCCACTTTCTGCCGATTTCTGGAGGCATTGCGTGTTGAGTGGCAGAACTCAACGCCGCGCTTAACCTCGACACCAGAGCGAAGAAATGGAAATATAAATTTAAGTAAATATTTCATCTCCTCGAGTGGGGATCGAACCCAGAACCAGTCGGTTTTACAGTCACACCTCGTGCCACTGCGCCACCACTGGCCTCAAGGAATATTATCATAAAGAAAAATACACTAAGTCGTTTCGTACTATGATGGATAAATGTGGAAATGAAAAAACAATGTTTTCATTGAGTAAATAAATTGAAAATTCTTATCGGAAGTTAAGCAAAAGAAAATGTAAGACATTGAGGAAATAATAAGAATTCGTAATTGAATTCTTTGTTTACAGCTCTTATTTGGAGAGAGTACCTACGTTTTTTCAGAAATTTAATCAGAACTGACAAGTGTCACTTATTTTCCACGAGAAGATGTATTAGACAGAAAGTCGCATTAAGCTAAGAGTCAAAGTAAAGAAAATAATATAAATAGGGGAGAGGGGGGTAGCTTTGAACAGGGGCACCTTTGAAAATATGTGTTAGCAAAGCTACTTTAAAAAGAAATTTTGGGAGATGTTTTTCGAGTAGTGGCAACACTAACCTGCACACATGTCACTTGTCACCGTTGATATATGAAAGCCCGCCAATAAGTTATGAGGAGTGTTTGATTATTAGTAAAAATTTTATACATTTTTAAATAAACGCGTAAGGATCGCAGGGATCCAAATCAAGGTATGTGGTTTTATTTTTTCCTCTTTTAGTTAGAATGTTTCATACATCATGCAATAAACTAGAAATTAATACAATTTTGAAACTTTTACTTGAAAAAAAATCGTTTTTTATTTTTCAAATACCACTGAGGCAGCTTTGAACAAAATAAAGGGGGCAGTTTAGAATATTGTTCAAATCTGTTCAACTTCAGCCAAAAGTACTGTTATTGTTAATTTTAGATTGTTTTTTGTATTTAAATTTTACTTTGAGATTATATAACATCATAATAGTCAATAGCAATAAATATCCGTATCTTTTTTATTTAAAAAAGGGCAGTCGTGGCTGGTTGTGGGTTCGATCTCCATTTGAGGTAATGAAATATTTAGTTAAATTTATATTTCCTTTTCTTCACTCTGGTGTCTGCAGAATTCGGCGAAAAGTAGGATCGAAGTGTCTTAATACTAGGTTTCCTATGCCTAACTTGCAGTGCGCGGTATACGTAGTAAAAAAAAATAAATTAGCTTCACGCTGTATCCCGCACACAGCAGGGTAGGCAGAGGGAACCCAGTGTTAAGACACTCCGTTTCCCACTTTCTGCCGAATTCTGGAGGCATTGCGTGTTGAGTGGCAGAACTCAACGCCGCGCTTAACCTCGACACCAGAGCGAAGAAATGGAAATATAAATTTAAGTAAATATTTCATCTCCTCGAG
>JAAIXJ010001764.1:149192-193883 GCA_013403705.1 Heliconius hermathena | reverse complement strand
TAAGCGCGGCGTTGAGTTCTGCCACTCAACACGCAATGCCTCCAGAATTCGGCAGAAAGTGGGGAACGGAGTGTCTTAACACTACTGTTCCCTCTGCCTACCGTGCTGTTTGCGGGATAAAACGTGAAGCTGATTTTTATTTCTTACGTAGACTAGTTCCCCCAATTCCAGTTGCTGGTTACGTCACGTACTACATCCATGTTTTCCTTTAAATTTAATTTTTCTAAGTTCAAATTAGGGTAGTAAGCTGTTTATTTAAAAAATATTTTGTTTTATTTTCATAATATTAGATTTATTCTATGATTGATCCCATAATGTTAATTACTTCTAGGAAGCCAAAGCTACTTTTTTTGTTTGTTCGTTTTTAAAGTCTATTAATAATATTAAAGTTATTTAACACTAGTACTAGTACAATCGCAATATTAAACTAGGTATATTATTTTTTTAAGTTAACATGGTACTGATATTTGATCTCCATCGTTTCTAATGTCAAGTTTATTAATAAAATTACTTAAAAGTTTGATACGCCTTTTAATTTCATTGAATTCGATGATAGTTCAAAACTGCCCCGTATATGTTCAAAGCTACCCCGGAAGGGGGGCAGCTTTGAACATTTGACTACTGCTACTGAAGTTGATATTGCACCTTTAACTTATATATTTTTCTACATATGATGCTACGATTTTGTAGCACAATAGTTGGACTAAGCATTGTGAAATAGTAAAGAAGTTAAAAACTGTAGAATTTTTAGATATGACACAAAGTTTAAAAATCGTTCGAATGTGCCCTATACGCTATATATACGCTAACGTAATTTCTTACAAATATTTCATAACAAAATCTTACATGGTCCTTGAACCTTGTGTTACAACACTTCGTTACCCACTTTCTGCCGAATTTTTAGAGGTATTGCGTGTTGAGTGCTCAACTCCGGCGCCAGAGCAAAGAAATTAAAATATTAATAAATAATAATTCATTCCCTCGAAGGGGGATCCAACCCACAACTATCGCGTTACAGTCACACCCTTTTGCCCTGCGCCACGACGGTCTCATTTATTCTATCACTATATTTTCCCTCAAATTAATTTTATCACACACTTATTACTGCGTAAAACTAAAACGTAGAAATAAATGTGTTAGAAAAAAAAACTGTTCAAGCGATATTCTTACTGAAATTAAAGCCAATTTCGTGAGGAAATATGAATCAATATATTTTTAAGTGATACCGGCGTTGTGTCGTTAGAGGCAGTGATATTAAGTTTTACCTTCGACCTGATTTATGGGAGCACGAGGAGTGGCAATTTCCTTAGCGGAAGTGTTGCTATGGCGACGTCGTAACTAGGTGCCTTCTCTCAAGCTTCCTGTTGTGTGTCAGTATGCATTTCATATTATGCAATTTTTAATCACTTCAAAGTGGTTGATAGTGACAGTATTAATGAAAACAGAGAACGTTGTACATAACTAAGTGATATTTGGTTTATTATTAATTAATTACTACGTAATTCGAATTAATTTTACTTTTATTTAATACTGTAAAATAAGTTTATTGCCGTGTTTCTTAAAAGAAAAATATTTATGTACACATATTCTATTAAGAACAACTTATTAAATAAATAAATCAACTTCACTCTGTATCCCGTTCATAGCAGGACTTAGTACTTAGACACTCAGTTTCCCACTTTCCGTCGAATTCTGGAGGCAATGCGTGTTGAGTGGTGGAGCTCAACACCGCGCTTTGCCTCGACACTAGAACTAAGAAATGAAAATATTCAGTATTTTATTTCCCCGAGTGGGAATCAAACTAACACTAACTTATCGCGCTTACAGTGATACTTTGTACCCCTGCGCCACGCATAGTCCCAACCACTTAATCTTGATAAATAATAAAATTTCTAAAATACTATGATTTTTATTGTGTTATGATTGATTGGAATTTCTGGTTCATTAATTATTGATATTATTAGAGCTCAGCTTAATTACTATTGATTGTCCTTTCATGTTCAATCTACATTCTGCTTGTTTAAGCAGTCCAATGAACTAAATATAATGTATATCACAAGTCATAACACATGCCTATTGTAGAACATACGTGTATATTTAGTAGGTAATAATTAAGAGAGTCCGTATAAGTCTATTTTGAATTAACTTTTATGACCGGAATTATTTTCGGGGCTTAGAATTTTATATTTATTAATAAGTATATTGTGAGGCCGGTCTTGGCGCAGAGGCACAAAGTGTGACTGTAAAATCGACTGGTTGTGGGTTCGATCCCCATTCGAGGAAGTGAAATATTTATTTACATTTATATTTTCATTTCTTCGCTCTGGTGTAGAGGCTAAGCGCGCGTTGAGTTTCGCCACTCAGCACGTAATGTCTCCAGAATTCGGTAAAAAGTGGAGAACGGAGTGTTTTAACACGAGGTTCCCTCTGCCTACCCTGTTTTGTGCGGGATACAGCGTGAAGCTGATAAAAAAAAGGTATATTTTGGCCATATGACGCCGCTAGGTCGTTTCGTCTTCTTAATATTCTAGTTTATGGTGTATATAAACAAACATTCCCTGTGCCACGACTAGCCTTTCTTTAATATTACTATACACTATACTACATCTACACCAAAAAGCCTTTAGATGTATATTTTTTGGGCATTGATAGACAACATGCTGCTTTGAATCCCACCACACACCAAACATGTTTTTCGATTACTACCTTGTCACACCTTAAAATAACACGATTTAAAATTATTTAAGTAACAAGATATTGTTATAAAATTCTAATATATAACCATTTAAACTCATAAAATAAACCCAGATTAAAAAAATATAACATGAAGAGAGATATTATAACACAGCATATAGAGATATATTATAATATAAAAGAGTTTTCTCTAGTCAGAGCGGTGTGGATACAGCCTGCAAAAGGTAATTATGAGAGAGCATTTAAAAGTCGCAAGAAACCACAGGAGGTCATGAAATTTTTAATTAAACCGCCCAGGTTTTTACTAAAATGATTACCAAATCGAGCAAAAGTATAGCCGTTTTATTTTAAGTTTTAGATGTGCTCTTAAAAGTTAAATTTATACATTATATGTAATTAATAATTTAATTTAATGAAATCGTTAAACTTAATGTAAGGAAACTAGAATAAATAACTTTTAATACAATATTTTTTTATATTATATAATATTTTTTTTATCTAATAATTGAGGCCAGTCGTGGCGCAGCGGCACAAAGTGTGGCTGTAAAACCGACTGGTTGTGGGTTCGATCCCCACTCGAGGAGATGAAATATTTACTTAAATTTATATTTCCATTTCTCCGCACTGGTGTCAAGACAAAAGCGCGGCGTTGAGTTCTGCCACTCAACACCCAATGCCTCCAGAACTGGGCGGAAAGTGAGGAACGGAGTGTCTTAACACTAGGTTCCCTCTGCCTACCCTACAGTGTGCGAGATACAGCGTGAAGCTGATTGATTTAATAATTAAAAAAACTGGGTGTGGCTGGCTCATGGATATGGCCGTTTGTTGTTCGTGAACACGTTTATGTAACTAGTTATATTTTTTAAACAACATATGTACCAGGCTCGTAATCGGGTATAATTTTAGGGATGTTCTTGGAACATTTTAACAACTATCGTAATATAAAGAGATTAATTTCTGCTAAAGGTGTTCCTGTACCGGTTGGATCTACACACACCCGAGTACGAATTTGAAGATGCTTTGGTCGTTACATTTACTAGACATATATCACTAGCTTATGCGTCTTTCATCTTCAAATGAATTTCCGACATCAATTCCCATGTTAGTGTTAACTCTATTACAATCAATGAAGCTATTGATGTTACGATGTAAGGCGACTCCATCGAGCTGATACGGGTACTGATGATGTAGTTGCAATTTGTCTGATCTTAACGGTATTACAAATATGACCTTAAATCAAAGCCAGGCATATTCAATGGCACGGAATTTTCCATCCAAGTTTTAAGATTGCCAAATATTCAGAAAAGTTGATGATTGTATCGATAGAGATGTCTTCTAACTAAGTGCGCGACTCAACTTTGTTCATTTAATAAGTATAATACAATTAAATTAAAATTAAATCAGTTTTACGCTGTATCCCGCACACAGCAGGGTAGGCAGAAGGAACCTAGTGTTAAGACACTCCGTTTCCCACTTTCTGCCGAATTCTGGAGGCATTGCGTGTTGAGTGGCAGAACTCAATGCCGCGCTTAGCCTCGACACCAGAGCGAAGAACTGGAAATATAAATTTAAGTAAATATTTCCTCTCCTCGAGTGGGGATCGAACCCACAACCAGCCGGTTTTACAGTCACACTTCGTGCCGCTGCGCCATGACTGGCCTAATACAATAATGTTTATATATAATTTAACGATTAGTGCAGGCAACGGATGCTGGGCCAATCTTTGGTACTCATCTCGTATCTCTCTAACTATAGGAAACACCTGACCAAATCCATGATAAGACTTAAAATCTTCTCGGGTATCGATCATATAAAGACCATCTAACCGCATAGGTTTAAGTTTTAGTTAGTATTTTGTCGTCTACTTGCACATTTTCAATCGCCCCAGCTGCAGATGTATTGACACCGTCATTTATTCGTTCGGCCGCATTCATTCTTCTACATTTCTGGTACTGCTTCATTGCGGCGGCATTATATAATTTGGATAATATTTTTTTTATTAAAACACCTTATTATATTCAATGTCTCTACTTTAAACATTTTTTTTGTTGTATTTGTATGTTTTCATTAATTGTAGTAAATTCTTTGATTCTTTAGTTATCCAGCTACTTATTTTTCATTTCTTTAGTTATCCAGTATCCATATCATTATATTTTGGATGTAAGGAATAGTTTCGAAGGTACAAGGCCTAACCAGGCCAGGATTTTGTAATGCATGTTAGCAAATTTGTAGACGTGATTTTTGACGTGAATATGTCAAAAATCACCCTCATTCTTTGAGGTAAAGCGCAGCGTTGAGTTCCGCCACTCAATAAGCAATGCGTTGTTTGAGGTATTTTGTGTTGAGTGGTTAGTCGCAAATTCTTATTCAGTGGAAAATAGGAAACGCAAGTGTCTTAATGGATAACGGAGTATCTTAACACTATGTCCCCACATTCCCTCTGCCTATTCTGCTATGTATGGGATACAGTATGAAACTTTAACTAAATGAAATCGTAATAATTTTTCAATAAAGAAAATAAATAGGCCTGTATTTTAAGCTTCAGGCATTGGCATACATTAACAAGAGTTTATATCGAAAACGTATATCAATTTAAGGTAGAAAGAGGCATTCATTTTGGAAGGCATGCGAAGAAACTTAAAACTATAATATACTACTAGGTCCCATGAGATCTATCTATTATAACGGAATACATATATCAAGCTTAGAATAATAGGTGTGTTATTTTAGGTCGATATCTATACGGAATATTTAAATACGTACTAACGTAGTGAGAAAAAATGTTCAAAAAAATGGTATGTATTCGTGGAAATAAATCACCCAGTAGAAATGTACATAAGTATGTTATGTAAGTAATCTCAATTTTATAATATTGATTAAAACATAATATTGGAAATAATTAATTATCTAATAACACATAGCACAAACACTTAGCTTATTATATAAATTTGTTTTTAATGAATACCACAAAGAGAAGCTTTGCGTATGTCTGATATTATTGTGGGTAGGAGTCCCACTGTGTAGCTCGACAAAGTGAGGCATTTTAGGAAAAGTATAAAAATTAGAAGTTTCGAGATACGAGTTCGAGTCCGGGCACATTCGCAATTATACGCTAACTAAAATATTTTCCTTTTTATAGATGGTGGACAGCGCGCATGACATGCGCGATCGAGAAGGGAAAACTGCCTATCGTAAGTGGTGTTGTATAATTTGTATATATTAACTTCGCATTATATTACAAGAATCGCAGTTAGAATGGAACTGATAACATTTAGTAAAAATCCAGTTAAGAAAGCCTCGGTGGGCGAGTCGTACTCGTCCACCGAAGCTTCCGTACTAATTTCAGATCCACGGGAAGTAGTTTACAAGTTTTGATTAGAAAATTGATTTTTTCTGTGGTCAGGGACCATAGACCTAAATCTTTGATTATAATTTTAGTTTTATATCTCCGCGTGATCTCCAGCTAAATGATTTTCACAGACGCATGACCAATTGATCCTATATGGGTCCCGTTTTTACCTTTTGAGCTGTGGACTGTTAAACAATGTTAAAGTGAGGCATTATTAATCGCCATCCCCATAAAACGGTACCTCTCAATTAGCAGAAAGTGGAAATAGTTTTTTTTATAAGAACGATACTTTCTGCCCACTACTCCAAACATTGACTGTGATAGGGGAAGATAAAAAATATATATATTTTCAAGTATATTACTCTCAAAAGAATTCAATATTGGGCCTACGCAAGGAGATTTGTTCGACATCAATCCTGACCTTGTCCTAATTTCATTTATTGTTTACTTAAGAGGGGGCATAGTGGGGAGTAGGGAGGGCACAGTGAGGGAACAGTGAGGGCGCAGTGAGGGCTCGACAGTCGACAGGCTACTGATGTATTAATACATCACAATGCGCAGTATTATACTAATTAACTGAGTCGTACAAAGCCTCGCAATTTGTGTTGCGCGTCATAATTATATGTAAACTGTGCCATTTGTATGGATTATTTACGCTTTTATAGTCACGTGGAGCTTTCTGCGCGATAAAATAATTGTGTTTAAATAGAATTACGTTTAATTTCAAGTCTTTTTCTCGTCGTTAATTGTATTTATTCATAAAATACTATTAATACATGATATTAAGAGCGTATTACGAGTAGTTTGTTTTGAAGAAGATTATTAAAACGAAGTTAGATCAGAATTAGAAATGGATGTTTTTTGTAGTATTTTTTGTCATATATCGCTTTTCCTAAAGTAATATCTTGTTGAGGGCGTCGTGGTCCAGTGGCAAGAGCGTGCGACTGTATACGCGACGGTTGTAGGTTAGATTCACACAAGGCGAAATGAAACATTTCATATTTTTATTTTCTTGCAAGGAGGCAAAACGTGACGTCGAGTACCGCCACTGAACACATGATGCCTCGAAAATTCTGGACGTGTCTTAACGGGAACGGAGTGTTAACATTATATTCCCATGTTCCCTCTGCCTACCCTGTTATGTGTGTGTGAAGATAAAAAAATCAGATTACCTTTTTGCGCTTTCTTATGAGGTATCATAGTTAGAAAATAATAGTTTGTAAAAAATTTTTTTAAATATCTTTCGGTAATGTGAGTCTAGTGTCTACTTAGAATATTTCTTTTTATATTTAAAATAGTTTAGTTAAGACCAATCGTGGCGCAGGCGCACAAGTATATGCATATAAGCGCGACAAGTTGTGTATTCGATTCCCATTCGAGGAAATAAAATATTTAATATTTTACCCTGCTACATGCGGGATACAGCGTGAAGCTGAAAAACAATAAGAAGATCAGAAACGGTAATTGGCAATGCGACGATAGAAATTAACACAAATAATCACGTAACTATAATTTTGTCGCTATATTTAAGTGTTTAGAAGAGTTGTAGCAGATTTTATAAGCATTTGCTTGATAGTTATTCTTGTTATTGAATATGCAAGGGTCAAGTGCTATAGTGAATTAAAATAAAATTTACCATAACATTACCTATTACGTTGCGTTTTATTTATGTCACAGAAAAAAACCAATATATAAGGTACAATTTTTCTTCTGCACTTAATTTCATACAAAATGTCAACTTAAATAAGTTATACTTTTGGTGTATCTACATTCATGAAACTGGTAAGGAACTTTCGGATCACGAGAACGACTCGACCGAAGATGTATTTATCTAATAATATATGTAACTAATTTAAAAACTGTACAGGAGCTAATATATAATCATTACAGTTTCTTTACAAAAGATATAGTAAATACTTGTCCAAATCAATTATTTAATAGTTAAGGCTGTTTCTTATTTTTTCTATCTATTTCTTAAATTAATAATCATGTAGTTCAAGCGGGTGAAGTCACGGGCAGGGGCCGCTAGTAGTATATAAGAATATGTCAAATAAAATTAGTTTCTTATTTTTTTATTTTTAGCTTTACGGCGGAACCCTGTACCCAGTGTTAAGATTCGATTTTCCAATTTCCGCATGGAAATGAACATTTTAAAAAAATCATTCCCACGATTGTCGTGTTTACAGTTGTTACAGTATATGCTGTACCGTTTACACGCTAGTTACATATACACTTTCCAGGAAGATTGCCGATACAGGAATTCCTTTCTCATGTGAACTTTGTGTTTGAGTGTTGAGTGTGGATATCATTAGCGTGGGAATGCATAATTGCATTTTGTGAATTACATATTTTATTGTATTTTCTAGATCATAATTAGTTTGAACTTACATCGAGTAGGTCATACTTTCACTTTTAGTAATAAGTCTTAAATGTAATTATTTTAATTAATTAAAGTTAGTTTAAACAGTTTTTGGTTTTTTTTTCGACCTTCTGGCTGTAGCTAACGTAATTCGCTTCTGCTATTGTGCTACGACAGTTAGTTTCATATTTAATGATTATTTATTATTTACTGTTTAGATTTTGTCTATTTCATTCAAATCATTTAAATATGATATCAAGAACCTATTCAACAATTTGAAACCCAATAGATTAAATATGTTTTATAATAGATTTAGTGCAAAATATCGATCGCTTTGTTCCTGATAGGCTCATTTAGTGGGGCTGCGACGCTATTTCGAATATTCATCCTGTGAGCTGTCACCTGCATAGTGTCACACTTGTGTAGATGCAAAGTAGAGTAGCAAGTTATATGGAAATATGTTGATGTACACCGTAAATACTATCCTAAACTGTTAATAAATTAGAAACATGATTTGTGTTGAGGGCATTCATAATATGAAGATCGATTGTTGCAGTTATTATTGATGTGTAAAATACATTATTATTGGTTGATTTGGGTCGAATAGCCACACCCAAAAAGGTTATTTTCTTTAGTCTAGTTGGATCTCACTAAGTTAGGCGGTATATTCTGCAACTGAATATTATGTAATAGAAAATTACAAATTACAGAAATGAGTTGCCAGGATCTCTCCGTTTTTCCAATAAAATGACGAGAGAAAGAGAAACATAGATAAAAAAATCGAGTATAATTCATTACTTTTTTTTTTGAAATCGCAACGATTGCAATAAAAAAAACATTACTAAATCTAGATAAAATATAAATTTCATGTTTATTATTGTGCACTATATCAAAGAATAGGTAGGTAGGTAGCTTTTAAGTTTTTACAATATTTAGGATTTTATCGCTGGCAGTACAGCAATGACGCTGATTGAAAATTCCTGCACAACGTTATGTGTTTAAAACGTGCCTCCATCAACCCTCTTAAAATTCAATTAACAACTTTACTATCAAATTGGTTAGTGGACTTTTAAACGTGAATTCTTATATGCAGTAATAATTTTATATCAAACACAATTTTTGTATTTAATAAAAAAAATGATAGATTTTTTTTATTAAATAATTCAAAATAAAATTAAAAACAGTGAAACTTGAAAAACATCGTTTTGGATAATAACGGAACCCATATAGAACTCCTTTGATGCCCGTCTGTCACGACCATTTATCTTGAGATCGCGAAGAGGTCGCGAGAGGATATCCAATATCAAGTCTATAAAGCACAGAAAAATTCAATCTTCTAAATCAACGCAATCAAAAGATATTAGCATTTATGTATTGTTTTTGCTATTATATGAAATTCGCCGCATAATCAAAACCTATAAGATACTTCCCGTGGACCTAGTCACGAAATGTGGCACGAAGTAAGAAGTGATAATATGAATAAATAAAAGAAATGGAAATGTAAAATTTGTAGATATTTCATAGAAAAAAATAATTACAAAGTTATCATTGTAGTTCATTTCAAACAAAATGGATGTTTACACCCGCAACCTTAACTTTGTCAACGTTTATAAGTGTTGGTTTATATTGCCACCAGTTGGTATACTATATTAGTGTGTGAGTACGGCTCACACTTAGCCGATTTTTTATCAATCCTTCAGAAGAAAAGAACATTCTGTTGTAAAAGTACTTTTAGTAAGTTATATTTTAGAATTTAGTTATACAACCTTAGCCGAATCAATGAAAAAACGCAACGTAAAAGGTAATGTTATGGTAAATTTAATTTAAATTCACTGTAGCACTTGAGCAATTCTAACAAAGCTCAGCTTTAACGGAAAAGTGTCCGAAAGTTGACTTTAATTTTTTTTTTCAACTTTGATGCCAGGTATAAAATTTAGGTCATAATGCGTATATATGTATGTAAATATTTATTATTATAAATATATATTTTAGCATGGGGCGCTTAGTGTTAAGACACTCTGTTCTCCACCTGTCGAATTCTGGTACATTTTATACGTATAATTGTATACTGGTAAATATATACAATTATACGTATAATAAATATATCTTATATATATTGCAGATATTATTTTGAATTAACAGTAATTGGTAATAATCACAGAACATATTAATATAATTAGAGGGTTTACGTAAACAGAGTGACAGCTCTGCTGTGTTTGAATAATTAAAGGGCTAACCGCATTATGTATTCCGGTTTACGTAATGACTAGCATAAATGGAACAATGTTGTACGTGTATTATTTAAAAAAATCAGCTTTGCGCTGTATCCCACGTACAGCAGAGGTAGAGGGAACCTAGTGTCAAGACGATCTGTTCGCCATATTCTAATTACTAACACTTGTTTCCCAATGTTCCTTTGCCTATCCTATATGCGGGATACAGCGTGAAGCTAAAAAAACATAAAATGTAAAATAAATGCACTAAACCTATTATTCATTCTATACGTAGTTACTAATTCGTCATAGAAGTTTAATCACCTACAACGATAATAACAGTTTCTTTTTATATATAGTTACGGAAAAACAAGTAAATTTTATGTATAAATATTCTACGTAGTTTGAATACATGAATATTTATGCTGTAGGTACAAAAATGTTAATTAAGGAAAAATAGGAGCGAGGGTCTCTTATTACATTTAAGCAATTACGGGTTTTTATTAACATGAAATTTTACCTTAATATTACATTATACAATTTAATTGGTTTAACATCGGTGATTCGTAAATCGTTTTTGAAGATTGTAATAAGTTATTATCTGAAAATAATAATATAATAAACATATATTTAACGTCCTAGCTTACGCTCTCAATGTCTTTTTTTTCACGCTGTATCCCGCACACTGCAGGCAGAGGGAACCTCGTGTTAAGATACTTCGTTCCCCACTTTCCGCCGACTTCTAGAGGCATTGCGTGTTGAGTGGCGGAACTCAACGCCGCGCTTTGCCTCGACACCGGAGCGAAAAAGTGGAAATATAAATTTAAATAAACATTTCATCTCCTCGAGTGGGGATCGAACACACAACCAGTCGATTTTACAGTCACACTTTGTGCCCCTGTGCCACGACTGGCCTCTAATGTTAATGCATATATTTTGTATTGATTTACATATATTAAGAATATGTACAGTTTCGTTATTTCAATTATACTTCTCAATGAGATGAGTAGCATTCCTCAGAAGCATGGGAAATCATCAATCAATCATCTTTTTTAATTAATAAGAATTTATATAAAAACTAACTTTCCTAGGTATATCCATTTGCGTAATATTTTCCTAAAAAGTTACCTATACAAACTTTTCTTAACTATTTTGTTAAAAAGTAATAACGATTAAAAATTAATAAATTGAAAATCGCGCATAACTTTTTTTAATGCGTTTGGGTCAAAATAAAAAAAATTATATTCCGTGAAATGTTATTCTTAACCCTAAAAAAAGGACCCTATTTCGTTTGGGGAATTTTGAGGTGAGATCAGAAATGCCCAACGATCATTATATCGCTGGTGTAAATTTTTAATTTAATATATGAAATTAACAATAAAAACACTCCTTTCTAATGAAAGTAATTAAATGAGGTTTTGCGTCTGCAACCACTCAGATTTAATTATTCCCACTAACGACTATTAGGGAGCCCTCCGTTCGAATTTAAAATTAGAAATCTAATTCGTCATTAAAAGTTTCCTCTTAAAATTGAATTACTTAAAACTTTAGTAAAGAACGAATGACAAGAAATGGGGGCGAAACTTCTTAATTAGGTTAGCCCATAAGAAATTATCATACATTAGTTTGTTTGGTTTGTTCTTTGATTATTATATATGCATGGTTGAATAAAAAAATATTTTAGTGTTATATTTACTGAAGGTTAAGGCTCAACTGATCTGAGGCAGTCGTAGCACAGGGGTACAAGGATGTGAATGGTATCGTGGGATCGATTCCAATTCGAGGTAATGAATTATTACTTATATTTTTTTCATTTCTTCGCTCTGGCACCAAAGCAAAAGCTCGGCGTTGAGTTCCGCCACTCAACATGCAATGTGAAAAAATGTGGGGAACGGAGTGTCTTAACACTAGATTTCATCATTTTACCCTGCTGTTTGCGGGATACAGTGTTGAGCTTAAAAAAAATATACACCTAATAACTTAGAATTATCTTACAGAAGCTATCATCTTATTCAGCGATGAATTAATGTTATTTTTTTTTTCTATTTATATCGTGCCCTATAGCGGAACTCACATAAAGTAACTGTAGATTTTAGAATCAGTAAGCTAAAATCGGAATGGTCAGTAATATAGTCAATAAAAGTTGAAATCTAATTTATATGTTACCTACCAAAACATTAACGTAAGTAAAAAAATTTAATCCCGCACACAGCTGGGCAGGCAGAGGGCCGAAGAAGAGCCGAATTTTGGAGGCATTACGTGTTGAGTGGCGGAACTCAGCGCTGCGCTTTGCCTCGACACCAGAGCGAAGAAATCGAAACATAAATTTAACGTAAGTACTAAATGTTATATTTTGATACGATACCAAAATTTTGCTATCTTTGCTCAAATTTACATTATTTTATTTTATTATTATTAAATATTATGTAAAGCAACAGTCTTTTAATAGATAGTCTAGACCTGCGAGATCGCACAAGTTGCTCTAGATTAAAAACGCCTCGAGAAATGCTGAAACAATTTCTGGATTATTACAAATGGAAATAATAATATTTTTTGCCTCTCAGAATAAAGGGGTAAAATTAATTTCTAGCTATGATTGAGACTTCATAATTTTGAATTTAAATTAAATTTACCATAACATTACCTTTTACGTTACATTTTTTCATTGATAAGGCTAAGATTATAAACGTTGACATGAAATACCTACAAATTTTATATTTCAATGTTTTTTCTCTATTCATATTATCACTTCTTACTTCGTGCCATATTTCGTAACAAGTGTCTACCACTTGCTGATACTTCCTATGGACACGGAAAGTATCTTATAGGTTTTGATTACGCGCCAAATTTCATACAACATGCAGCAAAAACAATACATAAATGCTAGTATCTTTTGTTTGTGTTGATTCAGAAGATTGAATTTTTCTGTGCTTCAATAGATTATAGACTTGAATATTGGGTATTAATACCTCTTCGCGATCTCATAAGGGTTTTATTATTACGTAAAACGATTTTCCTTAAAGTTTCACTGTTTTTACGTTTCTTTTGAATTATTTAATTAAAAAAATCTATCAATAAATTTTATTGAATATAAAAATTGTGTTTGAGATAAAAAATATTACTGCATATAAGAATTCACGTTTAAAAATCCACTGAACAATTTGAGAGTAAAGTTGTGAATTGAATTTTAAGAGGGTTGATGGAGGCACGTTTTAAACACATAACGTTGTGCAGGAATTTTTAATCAGCGTCATTGCTCTACTGCCAGCAATAGTTGCCAAATGTATAGAATTTTCCAGAAAAACCTGAATATTATAAAAACTTAAAAGCTACCTACCTATTCTTTGATAAATAAAAAATAAATAAATTAGCTTCACGCTGTATCCCGTACACAGTAGGATAGGGAGAGGGAACCTAGTGTTAAGATACTCCGTTCCCCAATTTCTGCCGAATTCTGGAGGCATTGCGTGTTGAGTGGCAGAACTCAACGCCTCGACACCAGAACACCTCGAAGAAATGGAAATATAAATTTAAGTAAATATTTCATCTCCTCGAGTGGGGATAGAACCCACAACCAGTCGATTTTACAGTCACACTTCGTGCCGCTACGCCACGACTTTTCTTTGATATAGTGCACAAAAATGAGCATTAAGGCAGAAACACTTTTACGTGTCGTAGCGTGACGCGACACGCCACAAGCTAATCGGTTTCATACATTTAGTATGGTCAGGGACATATTTGCATGTTGTATCGTGTCACAACGCGTTCTGTCGTGACGCGGCCTGCTCGCCACCGGTTTGCTCGGCACCGCCATTGTTAGAATGTGCTTAAACAATTTCGTTTATAATCTGAGGCACTGGAATTTCTCTTTTTTTTACTAATCTGATCATTCATCCTAGACGGACGACCTATATATTCATATGTATATGGGGCTCATATTTGATAGAAGTACTTAACCGAGTACAAGGAATCTCTCAGTATATTAATCTGTTGCGCTTTAGTAAATCCCGAAGTCCCCGCTTGGGCTCTCCTACCATTACAATATATTGATCCAACCACTATTACAACACACTTAAACGTGGATAGTGCTTCTCTTAAGCAAAAACTCATTGGATAAAGTGAAAATTAAAATAGGTTATACAAAAATAAAAGTCTTGTCACAATATTATTAATTCTATAATAATAATAGACCAGTCGTAGCTGCACGAGGTGTGACTGTAAAACCGATTGGCTATGGGTTCGATCCCCACTCGAGGAGATGAAATATTTACTTAAATTAATATTTCCATTTCTTCGTTCTGGTGTCAAGGTTATGCGCGGCGTTGAGTTCTGCCACTCAACACGCAATGCATCCAGATTTCGGCAGAAAGGAGGTAACGGAGTGTCTTAACATTAGGTTCCATCTGCCTACCCTGCCGTGTACGGGATACAGCGTGAAACTGATTTAATTTTGATTTTTTAAATATTAATAATAGCCTACCGTTAGGAAGCAATTTCAACGTCATATCTTTTAGGGTAGTGGTATTAAATTTCATTTTAAAGCTAATATTTATGAGAGTACGAGGATTGGCAATTTCCTTGATATGAAGCGGCGTGGAGTCGCTACCTAAGTTTGGTTACATAACAATATAATGGATCGTAAACATTTTATAAAGGTAACAAGCAGTAGAAAATAGAATTTTTAGCTTAGATCTTCAGCTTCACGCTGTATCCTGTATATAGCAGAGTAGGTAGAGGAAACCTAGTGTAAAGACACTCCGTTCATCATTTTTCGCCGATTCGATTCGGAGGCATTGCGTGTTGAGTGGCTGAACTCAATGCCGGGTTTATGCCTTGGTGCCATAGAAAAGGGGGCGAAACCACAGCAGTTACAGTTACATCCCTGCGCCACGACGGCTTCAAACTTAGTTTATAACATCAATTCAATTCAATTCAAAATATTCTTTATTCAAAAACACTATTTATAAGCACTTTTGAATAATAATATTTTTAGAATTACCGTGACAAGTAAAAATTCTATGCTACTGTCTTTGTTGTTTTTTTTTGTTTTTACGTATAATAAAACATACATGTAAAACAAGTAATGTTCATACAAGTTAAATAAGCATTATCTTAATATTTTTCATTTTATCGCAACTTTTGTATGTTAACAGTAGTTTTAAATATGTTGTACCATATTGTAATATCATAGAAAGAAGACTTCTTTCTATGCTCATGTATTTTTTTTGGTATATAATTAACATACTTATTTAGAATATTCATATATAGTTTCATTTCTGGTTGGTTTCCAGGAGGCGCGGGTTCGAGTCCCGCTACGTTCAAATTTTTATACGTTTTCTAAATAAGTGTTTTTCTTTCCTAAGTGCGGATTAACACTATAAAAATTGTAAAAATAACATATAATATTAATTTTTTTTTTTATAAAAACCACAATCTTCTTTATTCAATTGGGCCATTACAAGCACTTTGGAATCATCAAAATACATGAAAATATTAGTAGTGTCAGTCATACAGGAAACTATCACCGGCTCGGAGGGCAGTTCTGCTGAGAAGACCCGACAAAACATTCAACGTGTAACTGAATCCCCGAATACCTTTAACAATATGATTTAATGAATAATGCTCCGGCTCGTGCTGAGAGTAACCAGAAGGAACCTAGTGATAAGACATTCCGTTCATTACTTTCCGACGAATTTTCAAAGTACTTCTTGATGAGTAATGGATTTCAAGGCTGCGGTTCGTCTTATTACAAGAGCGAGGAAAATGAAAATATTAAATATTTAATTTTCTCGAGTGTAAATTGTACTCACAACCGTCGCGTCTACAGATACACGTTTGTGTCTCTGCGCTATGACAGCCCAGAAAAGATTATTTCTATTAGTAATATTTAAAACGAACATACATTATATATATGTAATGTACGTGATAGATCAATCTAAATAAAGAAAACTATATATTTTAATTATCATAACATTTCACGCTGTATCCCGCACACAGCAGGGTAGGCAGAGGGAACCTAGTGTTAAGACACTCCGTTCCCCACTTTCTGCCGAATTCTGGAGGCATTGCGTGTTGAGTGGCAGAACTCAACGCCGCGCTTAACCTCGACACCAGAGCGAAGAAATGGAAATATAAATTTAAGTAAATATTTCATCTCCTCGAGTGGGGATCGAACCCACAACCAGTCGATTTTGCAGTCACACCTCGTGCATAATATTTATTTCAACATCCCCACGTTTCATATAATCCATTCATTATATTTCTTAATTAAATAGTAATATATCTAATGAAACATAGTCTACGTGTCATTAATAAATGAAACCACAAGTCCGTACTCGAGCTTTATAGGACTAACTGCCTGCAGTGCATTGTAACCACTTCATTAGAGAGGGAATGCTGCAGAGAAGATTAATTGCTTGTTCTATCTAACATTAAAAATAGAGAATTATTTGTATTTTTTTGAGCATCACGCTGTATACCGCTCAGATATGTGCAAATAATCATATTTAAGGCCAGTCGTGGCGCAGGGGCACAAAGTGTGACTGTAAAACCGACTGGTTGTGGGTTCGATGCCCACTCGAGGAGATGAAATATTTACTTAAATTTATATTTCCATTTCTTCGCTCTGGTGTCGAGGCAATGCGCGGCGTTTCTGCCACTCGACACGCAATACAGCTCAGCTTTACACTGTATCCCGCACACAGCGGAATAGGCAGAGGGAACCTAGTGTTAAGACTCTCCGTTCCCCACTTTCTACCGAATTCTGTAGGCATTTTGTCCCTGCATCACCACTGGCCTTAAATATTATTATTTGTACATATCTGAGAATAATAATAAAACAATTGATTATTTATTTTATTCTTAAAATGCCTTGCTTAAAATATAAATAAAAATGTTAAGTTAATATACATATATACGACGTATGTATTTTGTGGGGTATGTGAAATGAATATGATTTCTGTGTCTAATTTCCATTTATTTAAATACATTTCACGTCGGGTGACGGACCTAACGTCGTGTTTTGTATAAATAAACCCAGAAGGCGAATATATTTTTAATCCATATGAGTATATATTTTTAATCCATACGTATGTGTGTAGCCCAGAAAATTTTGAAAAAAACTCGGTTTTTGTTATAGGTTATTAATATAATATATTTATTAATATGTAACAGTAGTAAAAAGGACTTAAGATATTTCGTTCTCCACATTTCGTCCGAATGCGAGACATTGTTTGTTGAGAAGCGTAACTAAGCGCCGCTGTTAGTCTTAATAGCGTGCAGGTAACAACAACGTCATAACAAAATTAATAATCGGTATTTATTTTGCAACAAGCTGACTTTTTTGTGTGGCCATAGCATGTAAGATGAATACTAAGATTTCATTTCTATTCTATAGTACCTATTGTTAAATACTCTAGCACAAATGTATTATCGTAAACTAACATTTGAGCTAAAGTTTCAAATGGGTTAAACCAAATTAGTAAACTAACTCGTACTGTGTGTGCTGTGTGATTAAATTTGAATCTAATTACAGTAGGTACAGTTATTGCTAATTTGCCAAATCTTGGCTTTCGGTATTGATTATGGATTTTAGCTTTGATAATACAGGTAATATATATAAAATATAGATTGAAACTTAACTTAGCTTCACGCTTTATCCCTAGCGGAGTAGTCAGAGAGAACGGAGCGCGAAACGCTACGGTCTCTACTTACCTCTTTCGCCTCGTCCACTGTCATCAACCTCTTCATACCCTCCGGGGAGTCCTCATGCTTTTTACGTGACCTTCCTCCAGTATCTTTGATACTGTGTTTTCAAAGGTCAACCGTAAAATATAGATTGGATTTTATTAAAATTGAACTCAAATCAAATCAAATCAACTTCACGCTGTATCCCGCATATAGCAAGATAGGCAGAGGGAACCTAGTGTTAAGACACTCCATTCTCCACTTTCATTGCAAAGAGAAGCACTGCGTGTTGAGTGGTAGATCTCAAGGCCGGTCTTTTGCCTTAGAGCTAGAATAAACAAATGAAAGTATTAATAAATAATAATTCAATCCCTCGAGTGGGGATCCACACCAACACTGTTACAGTCACACCCTTGTGCCCCTGCGTCACGATGTACTCAAGACGTAGAGGTCAAAAGGTAGTGTGTGTTAATCTTATTACTACACTTTTTATTATCTCTTTTTTCAGTATCTTAAAATACTTGTAATAGATTTCAAAGTTTCTAAAATATCACTTAACAGTTCACGCTGCCTTCACTAGTCAAGTTCCAGTGAACAACTTAGCTCTAACAACTTTCTACCTTAGTTTCTTAGAAAACATGGAAAGGTTCTTCTGAACATTTTACAGTTGAAATATTCTCAAATGACAATGAACAATAAATATAAACTTTAACAGACCATTTATATTGGGAAGCCTTACGTACAGATAAAAAATCTATAATGTCAATATTTTCAATTAAATAATCTTGTACCTATATCTAAGACAGCTGGAATCTACTGGACTCAAAAGGTGCAGGACTGGACGGAATGTGGGCTTCAAAACGCTGACGGAAAATAACTGGCGACCCAAAAACGGTTTCGCTCGCTTAATTTTACTGTTATATTATAGCCAAATTATATAGAATTTTTACATAAACTGTAGTATACATTTTTGCGTGAAAGTGGAACAATCATCTTACAAACCGTCACGTTTATAATATCAGTAGGAAAAAGCTATATTTGTGAAATAAAAAGCCATTTCTTTGCTATAATTACGATAGACTAGAACTGACTAGAAAATAATATTGCATACCTACATTTATTGAGGCCAGTCGTGGAACAGGGGCACAAAGTGTGACTTAAATCGACTGGTTGTGGGTTCGATCCCCACTCAAGGAAATGAAATGTTTGTCTACATTTATATTTTCATTTCTTCGTTCTGATGTCGAGGCAAAGCGCGGCGTTGAGTTCCGCCACTCAACACGCAATGCCTCCAGAACTCGGCGGAAAGTGAGGGAACGGTGTGTCTTAACACTAGGTTCCCTCTGCCTACCCCGCTGTGTGCAGGATACAGAGTGAAGATCATTTTTTTACCTACATTTATATTAGCTTGCAGAATCTAATATTTTTTGTTTAAAAAACATTAAATTTCGTTGTTTTGATCGTCTTGACAACGCCATAGGCGTTCATGCTATGAAAATAGTGTATATCAATTGTTAATTTTGTTATATGGCAATCGTATATCAAAACATAAAAAGATCATTAGATACTTTAATCGATCCCCGAGTCTCGGTCCTCTATGCACAATTTTTATTATTATTCTCAAACAACAATATTCCACATGTTTTACATTTCAACATAAAAGTTTCCTCTGGTGTCTTAAGTAGCTTGGGACGCTAAGTGCATTAGGTTGTTTTAAAAATAAATTGCACTTTGTATCTACGTAAGGAAAACTTTATAGAAGTATCTAGTTTCGTTCTATTATTCTTCCTCGCATACATGTATTACAAGACTTGAATTATTTATGTTTTAAGTTTTCTTTATTTTTTTCCTATATATTACACGATATATTGGAGTCAGTAGTGGCGTAGGTGCACACGTCAATGACTGTAAACGTGAAAGATTGTAGATTCGGTTTCCGCTCGAGGAAATGAAATATTTAATATTAACATTTCCTCGCTTTGGTAACGTGGCACTCAACATGCAATGCCTTTAAAATTTCACAGAAAGTGGGTGGCTTACTAGCTTCCCTCTGCCTACCCTTCTATGTATATATATATATATATATATATATATATATATATATATATATATATATATATAAAGATAAAGATAAGAAAAGATTTAAAGCATACATAGTGGCAGTTGATTCTATAACATTATTTATCAAGTCATTTAAATTATACGAATCAATTTAATTAGCATTACAGTATAATAAACTTAACAGGATGAAACACTATTGTGATGTATTGAAGCGTGATTCAATTATAAGCTAATTTGATAAACCAAAGTGCACTTACCATGTAAGCTAATATTGGCTTAATATGGGTTCCCCTTTGCCAACAAATTATAAAATGTTAAATAATTTTATATTTCAAAAGTCAAAGCACACATTTACTACATGTGTTGCGACGTTTACGAATTGTTGTTTTTCAGTTTTATGCTATCTCCGGCATATACAAGGGGACAGAAGAAGGCAATCTTAGGAAGCTTATTGTTAAGACACTCTTCCCCACATTTCATCAAATTTTCAAGAAAATTAGTATAAAAATGTATATAATTTAAATATAATTATCCCGCGAAGTGCAGATCAAACTCGTAACAATCGTGTTCTCAAATCTCTGTGCCACTGCGTCAAGAGAGAAGAGGGAACTCAGTACAAGACACTTCGATTTTCCGTCCAATTTTTAAAATTAAAAGTGTTGAGTGACAGAAGCCAATTAAACACACACTCACACAGACAGAATCTGTAAATACAACCACATGGAAAATACTTGTATGTACGATATATTTTTTTAGCTACATGTTTCTCCTGCACACAACTGAAACTTACATTCCGTTTTCCACTTACAGACCAATTTGAAGGTGTATAGTAGTGCCCGAAGTAAGAGTATCAAGTAATACGCTTCTATTAAATACTTAATATTAATTTAATTAAAATTAAGTATTTAATAGAAGTAATTGTAATTGCCATATTTTTTTTTAATATATGATATATATTTTTAATATATCTTTTTATATTCTATGATAGAAATATATGAAATAGAAAATGTTTATATATAAGATAACACTAGATTTCTATTACCATATAAATAATAATATATGTTCTTTCTTTATTTTCTAGTCTTTAATTTATTAAAATGAAGGAGATTGATACGTGAATAAACAAATGCGAATCGCCTTCACAAACTGACAGCTCTGTACCAATTACATGGCATGAACTAAAAAGTGATAATATAAGAATAAGATTTGTCTGTCCGTCCGTATATCAAGATCACTTTTTTCAAGATTGCGTGAACATATCAAGCTGAAGTTAATATCAAATATCCACTTCTATAGTTCATTGGAGCACAGAAATAATAAAACTTCTAAAGCAACATAATGAAAAGATACGAGCGTTTATGCTTCGTTCTAGCCACATTTTTATAAAATCGGGGTGTAATCAAAAGCAGCAGCAGTTCCCATTGACCTAGGGTAATGAAATTTGGCAAAAACTTTTATAAGTTATACTTCTCGTTGACCCATAATTATAGATATGGTACAGAACAATCAGTATTTGAGTTTCAGTCGCACTAGAAAGTTTTTTTTATGAAAAACATTTTTTAACAAGAAACCATATTTATTTAAAGATTTTACTATTTAGATTATTTGATTATTTTGACGTGTAATTTTACGATTTTGCTGTCAAATCGTAACTCTGAATTAGGACAATAAAATGTCAGAGCCACTTAAAATGTAAATAAATTTCAAATTTCACTTTAATTGGCGCTCTTCATAAAATGTTTTAGGGCCGCAGACAGCCAAGAGTAATTATTGTCAATTATAGCTTTTATATTAATTGAGAATTTGTTAAAGTATTCCTTGAAGTGTCTAGAAGGTATCCTTTTTATCTAACTATATCTTTAGTTACATCACTAGCTATCGACGATGAAGTAAAAATATTTGTATGACATGCTAAAGACGTCTAAATTTTTTTTAGTTTTATGCTATACCACCACATAGCGGGGTAGACAGAGTCAACATAAGAATTTAGTGGCTAGACGCTCCGTTCCCATTAAGACACTTCCGTTCCTCATCGCCTAATTTTTTTACGCCATTGTTTTACATGTTGAGTAGGACCTTAGCGCCATGCAGTGCGTCTTTACCAGAGCAAGGCAAAAAAAAAATATTATAATATTTCATTTCCTCGAGTGTAAACAAAACCCTCAATCGTCCACTGCCGTCAATAAGATATTACTTTAGGAAATTAACAGAAATTAGTTTATCAAATTGACTATTGATTATTTAACCATAGAACTGTATGTACCCTGGGATACAAATGAAAAAAAAAGAAAATAATTTGTATCTTTTTTCCTAAACAACGGTTATTTTGCACAACATTGTATTCGTGGGCGGCAGAATGACGCGTGAATACCTGCATCTGGTATCGATCACGCTAGCAAGTATACGTGGTAGGTGCTTGTTGGGGTACACACGTACCCCAAGGTACTTCCAACTTAAGTACTTTAACTTTAATTTATTTTTGTTATTTGGTTTCTGGCGCTTTTATTTTATGGTAATTATAGATAAAACTTTTATATTTTGAACATAATCATAAAAAAGTGTTAAAAACATAGCAAAGACTACTAATGTGCCAGTTAAATTCTATTAATAAGGCTGAAAGGAATAAAAAAGTTTAACAAGTAAAATCTTAGTAAATGTTTATTAACTTTTTGTAATATTTTTTATTATGGTACACACGTATCCCAGGGTACCGTTAAGGTAATTCTAATATAGGTACAGTTCTACGGTTAAAAAAAGCGACATATGACAAAAATATCAGCTTAACGCTATATACTGCACACAGCAGGGTAAGCAGAGGGAACCTAGTGTTAAGACAATCCCGTTCCCCACTTTAATTATGAAAGCATGGCGTGTTGAGTGGTGGAACTCAACGACGCGCTGTGCATCGATACCAAAGCGAAGAAATGAAAATATTATTAAATATTTAATTTGCTCGAGTGAGGATCGAACCCACAAACAGTTGCGTTTACAGTCACACTTTGTGCTCCTGAGCTACGACTGGTCTCATATGACAAAAATACTACGAAAGATTTTTTTTATTATTCTGAACTAACTTAGTTTTTATATTATTTTCAAAAACAAACTAATGTGCATGCACTTAATATCACATATTAATAGTATTTTAGAAATAAATACAATTAACGACGAGAACAAGAATTAAAATGAAACGTAATTCTGTTTAAACACAATTATTTTATCGCGCAGGAAGCTCCACGTGACTATAAAAGCGTAAATAATCCATATAAATGGCACAGTTTACATATAATTATGACGCGCAACACAAATTGCGAGACTTTGTACGACTCAGTTAATTAGTATAATACTGCGCATTGTGATGTCATAATACATCAGTAGCCTGTCGTCTGTAGAGCCCTCACTGCGCCCTCACTGTTCCCTCACTGTGCCCTCCCTGCTCCCCACTATGCCCCCTCTTAAGTAAACAATAAATGAAATTGGAACAAGGTCAGGATTGATGTCGAACAAACAAATCTCATTGCGTAGGCCCAATAATGAATTCTTTTTAGACTAATATACTTGAAAATAAATATTTTTTATCTTATCGTTGCTATAAATCAAACTGTTTTCCACTTTCTGATAACTTAGAGATATCGTTTAATGAGGGTGGTGGTAAACTATGTTTCACTTCAACATTTTTTATCGAGGCCGGTCGTGGCGCAGCGGCACGAGGTGTGACTNACTCAACACGCAATGCCTCCAGAATACGGCAGAAAGTGGGGAACGGAGTGTCTTAACACTAGGTTCCCTCTGCCTACCCTGCTGTGTGCGGGATAAAGCGTGAAGCTAATTTAATTTTATTTTTTTTTAATACATTTAAACTACTAGCTAGTGTAATGCGGTAATTACGTACGCATATACCTTTACAGGTTCCTTTATGATATCTTAAACTAGTTTGGGTACGGTTGTTGACTCTTTCAATAACGTTGATAATGGAAATGGAAGCCTTAAGGATATTTACGTAGCTCTTGTTCCATTCAGAACTGATGTTTTATGAACAAATGCTGGTGGAAAATATTTTTTGTTGGGATACTTAATGAAAATGCTACAGCTTAGATTTTTTTTCGGCTTCAACGTTACTAAAATATCACTTAACAGGTCACGCTGCCTTCACCCGTCAAGTTCTGGTGTACAACTTAGCTCTAGCAACTTTCTAGTTCTAGTTCTAGTTCTAGTGTCTTAACACTAGGTTCCCTCTGCCTACCCTGCTGTGTGCGGGATACAGCGTGAAGCTAATAAAAAAAATAAATAAAATGTTTTTAAGTGTTATAATAGCCTTTAATAATCGCTTACTTCATATTGTCTGCTACCTATATACTTCGTTAAGTTAAGAAGTTAATACTTACAATGTATACAGTCCTTTCTTTTATTTTGCATCATTTAAGAAGTAAGCACGAAGCACAGTCCCCAACATACGGAAAGGATAATAGTTTCTAACCCACATCTAGCAATATTCAAATTTTTATACGTTTCTGGAAGTGCCTCACTTTGTCGAGGCTACACAATGGAATACCTACCTACAATTATATCTGACAGATCTTTATTAGTACATATTCACACATTCATAATTTAAAATTCGGTTTTAAACAACGCCCACATCGTCTTTGATATCGGCAAAAAGACCAAAGAACGAAAATCGAGGCTTACAAAGATAAACTGGACAAACTTTCATCAAAGCTGCTTTCTTTTTTATAGAGTAAACTAACGGTTACTACGAAAGTTTGTCTGGGCTTATAAAACTAATGTTGACATATATATTGCTTGTCAATAATAAAAGCTTTCTTTGTGGTATTCAGTAAAAAAAAATTCAAACTGAATTATATAATATTATATTATAATTTAAGTGTTTGTGCTATGTGTTACTACAAAAATGAATAAAACTGTTTCATATTTTGATCAAAATTACAAAATTGAGAGACCAACTTCTTTTCGTTCCGTTCGTATAATTTAAAAAGTACATTGTTAAAAGAACAAAACGCTAAAAATATTCTGCCTTGTGAATTTTAATTTAATTCATCGTTCAACTAAAATTCAATAAAGTAAATATCCTTTCACAGAAACACTATTCCTTTCTCCTCAAGTGACCGTAAAACAGCATTGGGTGGGATTGGCACAATTTAATATTCTGCGCCAGTAATTCAGAGAGGAATGGCTGTTAAGAGACGATTGTAAACGTCTTTGTAGAAATGTCTTTTTGTATTCCAGCCTTTAAAATACTTAAAAGTTTGCTTATTAATATTTTTTTTGTGTATATTTTTATTTACTTAACAAAATTCTAATTCTATTCTAAAAATTCTTTTCTAATAACCGTGCTAAGTATGTGTTTGTTTGGGATAATTTTAAGAATTATGAAAGTATTGATTCTCATTTTATTTTAACTAGTAGATAATATGATTATCTAGGAAAGCCTTAAGAAAAACAATATTTTGTACAAAAAATCTACCACAAATAGATTCGTATACAAAAATTACTAGCATATCCTTCAAAATTGATAGACGGCAACTATTTTTACAAGCTTTTATTTAACTTGCAATGTATGAAAGGAAGTATGTTTTGTTTAGGTTAAAGCTAAATTATAAGCACTTCCTGTCTTTCTTCGGAACTAAAATTTTGCACCCATATTCAATTCTGATGACAATGTTTAAATATAATAAGCATTACCTGATCTGAAACGCAGGAACATCCATTCAACAGATCTCAACGGTGAACAGCATAAACATGCATATGAAACTATATCGAGTGAGTTTCTGCCCATTATAAGCTTTTTAGTGCAGTGAATGAGAGTATATTTTTAGTTTTTTTAAACTAATAATTTATTAAATTTATTCTTAAATAATTATTTTTATTTATTTATCTCTTATGTAGTATTACGCTGAAATAAGCGATCATCTTAGAGAATATAATCCAGGCCATTTTGCTAATTGCCATAACATTGGGCGTTGGATCGCGTACCAAAAACCAAGCTCTAATTTTTATTTCTAGCGTAAAAAAACATTCAAAAAGGATTCAAATCTACAACTTTGAATTTTTTATTTTACCCATCTTACATAATATACTTATGTACATTTCTACTGGGTGATTTATTCACGAAAACCGACAACGTTAGTAGTCTTCAAATATTTCGTATAGATATCGACCTAAAACAACACATCTATTATTGTAATCGTGATATATTCTGCGATAATGGATGGATCCCATGGGACCTAGTAGTATACTATAGGATTAAGTTTCTTTGCTTGCTTTGCAAAATAAAATCCTCTGCCCTAAATTGACATTCGTATTAAGTATAAAGACTTAATAATGTGTTTCCCTAAGTTTAATATACAAGATTATTTATTTTATTTACTAAAAAAGCAATTCCTTTAGTTGTAGCTTTAGCTACACGCTGTATCTCGCACTCAGCAGCGTAGGCAGAGGGAACCTGGGGGTCTAGTGTTAAGACTCTCCGTTCTCCATCGAGACAATTCAGCTGAATTTTTGAGGCATTGCGTGTTGGACGGCGGAAATAAACGCGGCGCTTTTCCTGGTTATCAGAGCTACGAAATTAATATTCTTTATGTTTTATGCGTGGCGCAGGGGCAAAAAGTGTGACTGTAAACGAAAACAAATTGTGAGTTCGATTCCTATTCGGGGAAATTAAACATTTATTATTTTCATTTCTTCGCTCTGGTGTCGAGGAGTAAAGCGTTGAGTGTTAAGTTTGAAAAGTTGAGTTCCGCCATCAACACGCATTGCCTCCAGAATTCGGCGAAAAATGGCAAACGGAGTGTCTAAACGTGTCTTTACGTAAAAGTGTCTTTACACTAGGTTCAGTCTGCCTTGTTGTGAGCGCGATACAGAATGAAGCTGATTTACTTATTTATTAAGTTGTTATTATTAGAATATGAGTACATAAATACTTTTTTTAAGAAATATGAGTGTGGATAAACCTATTAACTATGAAGTATAAGAAAAAATAAATCAAATTACATATATAATGAAACAAATATCACTTAGTTATATACAATGTTTTCCTATCAATCACTTTACAATTACAAAAAATTGCAGTTTGAGACAAGGCACCTAGTTACGATGCTGCCATAGCAACACTTCCGCTAAGGAAATTGCCACTCCTCGTGTTCCTATAAATCAGGTCGAAGGTAAAACTTAATATCATTGCCTCTAACGACACAACGTCGGTATCACTTAAAAATATCTTGATTCATATTTCCTCACAAAGTTTGCTTTTATTTCGGTTAAGAAAATCGCCTGACCAGTTTATTTTCTAAAACATTTATTTTTATGTTTAAGTTTTATATAGTACACGTACCTATATATATGTGTGTGATATTATATAATGGCGCAGGAGTAAAAGAGTGTGACTGTAACGCGACGGTCGTGGGTTCGATACCCACTCGGGGGAGTTAATTATTATTTATATTTTTTTTGATTTCTTTGTTTTTGCGCCAACGGCAAAAGTCCGGCGTTAAGTAACGCCACTTAACATGCAATACCTCGAAAATTCGGCGGAAAACGAGAACAGAGTGTCGTAACAATAGCTTCTCTCTGCCTACTACCTATATGCAAGATACAGCGTGAAGCTGACAAATGAAAATGTAAGATTTTCTTACTTCATTTTATATATCGCAATTTATCAAAGTATGAAATATTTGTAACAAATTACATTAGCATATATTTATATATGATCGGANTTTCAAAGTAGGACCTTTTTTGGCGTATTGGCTTTTTCACACTGCAACCCTTTTACCATATTCCAGAATTTAGCTGTAGTCTCATTCTGGTCAGGAAAACGTACTTTCCAGCCTGGTATATGCGACAGGGGAGTGGGAGCAAGTTTTTGCCCAGGAGCTCTCCCAGCACTGGGGAACCCACCCCATGTGTTGCAGATGGCCTGAAATTCAGCCCATTTGACTGTGCTCATGAAGTTCAGGCACATATGTTCCGCCGAGTGTGGGTTTCCAGGCGATGGGTGCTCTTTTGTTGCTGCCTGTGCCGATGTTCTGGCCGTGTACAAAAACGCCCACTGCAGATGTCCATCTAGAGAATCTACCGTCACAACCTTAGCAGTAAGCCACGGTTGAGCGAGCCAAAGCCTCCCACCGCTTTCGGACGGGACAGTCCTCGCTGAAGGCATTGTGATCTGCGCGGTCAATTTTAGCCCTAATGCAGTTTTTGCAGGTAGGGGTAACATTGACCGCCAGCACTTCACAGTTTGCCTTCAGGTGTGAGCCTCCACAGTGGCTGCAGACGTCCGCCTCCTCTGTGCAGTGCCTCCTCGTGTGGCCGTATGCCAAACACCGGGAGCACTGCACTAGGGGCGACTGGTCCAAGACCCTGACCCTCTGCAGGTCCACTCTTAGAGCTCCTAGTTCTGTCGCTCTTCTCCATATGATGGGGGAGACCGACAGCACCAGGTGGCTCGTGTGGGGGTTCCTGGCTCTTTTGCGGAACCTGACCTGGACCCTGTCCTCCTCCTCGGCGAGGCCGTCAAAAACTTCCCTGTTCTGTTTCCTGAGAGCCTTAAGTATCTCCTCCTCGGAATTGAGGTTTAGGAGGTCTCTCAGGACAATCAACGGGTCTCGGTTTTTGACTTCCTCGACGCGGAGGCGACCGGCCTCCAACCGCTCTCTAGCCTTGTCCCTATCCTTGTCCTATCCTATCCGGGCAGCCGAGGATTATCTTAGCGTCTTTTGCCTTCCGGACCCTCTCCACCTTAATCCATCCCTCTTTTGCGTCCATCGCCTTGCGGACTCGGTCCAGGACCTCCTCCCTGTCTCCAAAACATCCTCCGAAGAGACGATCATGGAGTGCAGGGCAGGTTGCATCGGTTTCGGCTTGGACGCAGTGGCGGCGACGCTTGGATAAGAAGAGGGTGGATTTGCGTGCATGGTGGTAGTTTTGTCGAGCGCTAGCTTCAGCTCCCGCGTTTGATCGGCTCGCCCTCGAGCTGTTTTACGAGAGCATAGAGTCTCTCGAGAGCCTTTGTAACGCCGTTCTTGATATCGGTCTTTAGATTGCGGGAGTTTTTGAGGTGAGCTTTAGCACTCGTCAGACACGCCTTTGCCTCTGAGGTCCAGCTGGGGTAGGTCTTCTCCTGTTCCTCAGCTGTCCAGCTTTCGCAAGTCGTCGGGCTAACCGACGACTCAGCCGTCCTGACCACCCTGCCCTTTTGGGTAAGGATCTTATTCTTATGGGGGCGAGATAGAGCGGTCAAGGAGTTCAGAGGTGGCTGCCGGCTTTCTGGCGTTCTGACTGGCGAGTCGTCCAGGAACCCCACTTCTTCTGGGGTTCCCGAGAGGTCCAAGACGCGGGCATTACCCTTAGCCGGAGTGCGAAGTATATATTTATCAGTCCTAGTCAAATGTAAATAGTTTTAAATAATGTAAATAAGTTTGTAAATTTTACGAATTATTGTCCTAAGAGTCAGTGGTGTAAAAAAGGCGCAAAAATTTCAGCAAAAATTTCGAAAAAAATTAGAATGGTACGGCGCGGAAGACCCTACGATACGATATCAAGAAGTCAACAATCCAAAGAAGGTAAGTGGTTCAAATAAATAATATTTTATTTTCTATTGTAATTAGCCAAAATTTTTCTAAGTGATTTTCAGTGATTTTGATTTTTGTAAATAGGTCAAAATTTGTATAAATAGTGTTTATTCACTTAGGTCTTGTATATAAAATAAATTTAGAATAAAATATTTGGATTTGAAAAATTCGTTTTGTATCCATATATTTATATAATACATTTATATTCTTTTCTTTACTTTGTCTCTTAGCTTAACACGACTTTCTGTCTAATAAATCTTCTCGAGGTTAATAAGTGACACTTGTCAGTTCTGATTAAATTTCTAAAAACACGTAGGTACTCTCTTCAAATACGACCCATAAAGAAATAATGTAATTGAATTCTTGTTATTTCCTCAATGTCTTACATTTTCTTCTGCTTAACTTCCGATAACAATTTTCAATTGATTAACTTAATAAAAACATTGCATTCTTAAACTTATACTGTAATTGTATTGTATTTTATGCACAAAGCACCCTTATTATAGAGAAGACATGGCTAAAGAGCGTACGGGTCACCTGATCGTAAATCACCGCCGCCCACGAACCAGAACACCAGAATCAACATGGAGTCAAACGATGGCCAGATCCCAACTTCTCCCGACCGACTTTAAAGTTGGCAAGATGATGGACACTCAAGTCCTCCCTTTCGCAAAAATGACCCCGGCATGAGTCAAAAATTATGTTCAACTTTGTACTGAAAATGCTTTGGCTATGTCATTTGATCGGGCAATCTGAGTGTCCATCAGAAATAACAAGGGCGGCCGTATCATCTACATAAAGTCGGTAGTATAAGTCCCCAATGTTACAAATGTCTATGTCTATGTGTTAGCGTGGACAAACGAGGCGTAAGTCACCTTGTCCAAAGTGTGGTACTATCAATCCTCCTGAATTCGAGTGGCTTAAGTTTATGGACTCAATTCTCCAGCACCCGGGCTGCCGGGAGAACCCTCTCTGGGTTCTATCTCTTTTACTGCTGCTACTACTACTACTGGGTGCCGGAACCCGGCATTATTTAATAAAAAAGAAACGAAAGTGGCAAAAAGCCACTACTCAATTTCTATTTTAAATGCTGAGGGTAGTAATACTCCAGGAGACTCTACCTATAAATGCTGACATTGCTAGCATGCTGACTCTCCCACACATACTACTCTTCTCTTCTAAGCCGGAATCACATGGCAAAAAACTATCAAAATATGCCTATTTATTGCTTAATTGTATTTACAGATAATGTTTTTATTAATAAAAATTGTAAATGATTTTTAATATAATTTTTATTACATCTTACTGTACGTTAGAACTGAAGTTTTGGAATCCTAACTCTTGTGATTAAATAGTATTTTTTTAAGTATTTTTGCTGTAGGATCAACAACTATTTTATTTTGAATCGGATAGCAATAAGTACATTTTAAATACCTAATCGTAATTACCATTATCAGCTTTCAAAACTATTATTTCTTCGTTTTAGGGTAAGTTTTTCTAAGATAGATAATCTTAATCTTAATTACAAGTATCATATTGAAATTGTATATCATATTGAAATGAAATGAAAAAAATAATTTTAGTTATACTTAGTCTTGTTATGTAAGTATAAATTTGGATATTGAATAACAATTACTAGGGATGCTTTTCCCCCGAGCTTAAAAGTTAGAATCTACTTCAGACTTTAACTTATAATTTTCTTTTAAACTAACTTTTCGTGATAAGTCGGAATCAGCAATATCTACATTGAAGAGGAATGAAACTTCTTAATTAGGGCAACCCCATAAGTATGGACGGAAGATTGAGGAACGACATTACGACGGTGCCTTTTTAACCGACTTCTGTAAGAAAAGGAGGTTATCAATTCGACTGTATTTTTTTTGTTTGTTACTTCAGAACTTTTGAGTGGGTCAATCGATTTTGATGATTTTTTTTATTTAAAAGCCTAGATTTTAAGTAAAAAAAATCATCAAAATCGATGAATTTTTAGTGCTTCGCGTGTGGTTAGATTTTTGGTCGATTTCTGACAATGGTATCTATGAGAAAATCACATGTCCTAAATTTGCATTAAGTACATACGATATGCGTATATGCGCGACAAATAGACGAATATCACGCCGATCGATTCCGATGATTCTTTTTTTATTTGAAAGGATACGATTCAATGATAATTTGGAGAAAGTTTCATTAGGTTCTAATTATGCGATCCGGTGGAAATTGAACAAGTTGGTTTTTTTTTTGGTAAAAAATATAATTTTATAATTATACTGTAATCTGTATTCAAGGGAAATCATTGTTAAAATGGGTGTCTGAAGTGAGATTCGTCATGTCCGCATTTCTTTTCAACCAACTTCAAAAAAGATGATGTTTACATTTTCAACCGCCTTCAAAAAAAATGTTAATATACAATAATATATAATTAAATTTAAAGTTTTATATAGGAGAACCACTAACTTGAGAAGCATCTTTTTGAGGTCTATCCATTACGTCAAATCATAAAATAAAATTAATAAAAAAACCCAATTCAAACAACGAACTAAAAAGTAAAAAATAACTTTACATAAAGTAAAATTTACTTAGTGATTTTGTTAAACAGAAATAATTACAAAAGATTTTATAATTTTGAAATCGGAGTCCAGCTAATGCTACAACAACCTTACTACAATATCGAACTACTAAGCTTGTTTGTTTTACTTGGCACCGACTTACACCATTATTACGCAAATTGAGCACTCTTTCGAGCATATAGCTCTTGCACTCCATCTACTGAGCACCAATGAATGCAAGCCAGAGGCGGGGATTGATTACAATTCTCCCCTGGATGTATTTGGTCCGTGGGGTCACAAACTCGGCAAAAGCTCCTTTGCAGTTTTTCTTATTCAGCTTCACCGCACTATGTGGGTTACACCCGCATAGTGCGGTGTTGCGAGAAGGAACGTAGTGCTAAGACACTTCGATCAAAATTGAATTTGAGCTGAATTTTCGAGTCAAGTTGAGTGACGAAACTCAACACCGCGCTTTTACTTGGTACCAGAGCGAAGAAATGAAAATAGTAATATTATATATAATAAATAATTCATTGAACCGAGGGAGAATCAACCCAATAACGTCATCGCTTGTGTCCCTGCGCCACGACGGCCTCAATCTATACTTACAATAAAAAATGTTATTGGGGATCTTTATTAATGCAGTAGAACCCAAAACGGTTCGTCTGTCCGCCTGTCCGCCTGTCCCTCTGTTCGTCCTCTTAGAATTGGGTTAACCGATTCAAATGCGGCTTTCACTATTAGAGTCTGCCAAGCTCCCGTTAATATAAAGAATTTTGTTTTTTTATTACAATCTATATTTCTGTTATATTGAATTAATTATTTTGAGTTATATTGAGTTAATTTTTTAATCTGTTATATTGAATTGGCTGAATCTTTAGCTTTCAATTTGTATAATGTTAAAAACTCCGAGATTTCAAGATTTAAGATCGTGATTGGAGCTTACGCAGGAAAAACTGCGCTTGAACGCGTACCTACCGTCTACCTAAATGCCATATATATATTTTTGTTTAAATACAAGAAATTTTGCGAGCAAAATCAAATAACTTTCCAAAAGACTTAAATTACTTAATGTGGTGGCGCAGTGGTACAAATGTGTGAATTTAAACACGATAGTTGTGGGTTCAGTTCCCACTAGGGGAAATTAATTATAATTTATTCATATTTTGAGGCCTGTCGTAGCGCAGGGGCACAAAGTGTGACTGTAAAAGCGACTGGTTGTGGGTTCGATTCCCACTCGAGGAAATGAAATATTTATTTAAATTTATGTTTTCGTTTCCTCGCTCTGTAAAGGCAAAGCGCGGCGTTGAGTTCCGCCACTTAACACGCAATGCCTCCTGAATTTGGCGGAAAGTGGGGAACGGAGTGTCTTAACACTAGGTTCCCTCTGTCTACCCTGCTATGTGCGGGATACAGCGTGAAGCTGATAAAAAAAATAACTTTACTTAAGCAGCAATATAATACCCTAATACTTAAAAAGTTTTTTTTTATGGAAAACTTAACGCCGGTTTTAAATGCTGAGAGTGGTAATGATCCGGTCGAGTCTGCCATTGCTGGCGACGTGACTCGCCCACACGTACTTTGGTCGCCTCTTACGACACCACCAGTACCAGGATCATCCTATTCTAGGCCGGGATCACACGGCACAAAATAACAACATAACAATTTAGTACTTATAACGTCCAGCTGACGACAAGAGAAGAGAGCTACCTTACTTAAACAGCATTATATATAGTGGTCAAATCATAGACAAATGTCAATTGCCAACATGTTAAAGCTTTTTAACATTTTTAAAGTGTTATTCCACACTTAGGAAAGAAAGATACTTATTTAGAAAACGTATAAAAATTTGAACATAGCGGGACTCGAACCCGCGCCTCCTGCAAAGCGACCAGGCGCTCTGACCACTAAGTCATACGTTCTCATCAAGCTACGTCGAAATTTTTATACGCTTGTTACAACTTATGTTTGAGTAGTGGAAATTTGTAAAAATCTCCCTACAGAGATGCTAACAACATAAATAAGTAGCTAAGCAATTTGATGTTTAATATATGCTCGAGCGAAAGTTTTGGTGAACCTCATTCGCGAAGAGTAATGAGTATCGAGAAAACTTGCCAAGTAACTTTAAATATTAAGGAAAATTTCTAATGATAGTTAATTATTGTCTTTTACCATCTTTATTTTATAATATAGTCTAAAAATATAATATTTATTTAGAAACTTTAATAGAAATTACTTTATAATAAATCAATCTGAAAAATTATTTTATAAGAAAATTGACGTGTATGTAATGAAAATTCTAATAATATTAGTTTTTTTCTTCGCTCGGTAACCTGTACTTATAAAATATTCATTAATAGTCATACAATATTTAAACATTAGCGAGAGGAATGCAAGAGAGATCTGAAAGACTTTGTCAGAGGTCCAGGAAGGCTTTAGACCTGGAAGAGGATGTATGGATCAGATCTTTTCACTCTGCATAATCACGAAAATATTTTTGACGTTAATAAAAAAGTTTTTTGTGCTTTTGTGGAGTTGGACAAAGCGTTTGACAGAGTTGTAAGAGCGAAATTATGGGAGATACTACCCTGTCTGGTATAATGTGAACGGACCCTTGCTGCGGGCAGTAAAGTCTCTTTACAGAGATCACTCAGCCTACGTGCGAGTAGGAGCTGGCATGTCGCCTTGGTTGACATCCAATCGCGGGTTAAACAATGTGGAATGTGGAAAATTTCGACGTAGCTTGATAAGAACGTATGACTTAGTGGTCAGAGCGCCTGGTCGGTTTGCAGGAGGCGCGGGTTCGAGTCCCACTATGTTCAAATTTTTATACGTTTTCTAAATAAGTATCCATGTCAGCATGGTTGTTTCATTTGTATTTGGATAGCCAAAAAGTGAAATGCAGATGCGATTTGCACTTGATTTGCATTAGTCCACCACTCTGAAAGAAGGGTGTGAAAATAATGGTCTAAGTCTGAATGCGAATAAGACAAAGGTTCTGGTTTTTGAAAGAGATGAAGAAAGGACGGAATACAACTCCGTTCAGCATCGTTTTTAGATAATATACGATATTTTACTTGCCCTAAATGAGCTCTTACTTAGGTATAAATAAAACATAATATATTTAGGTGTATTATTTAGCTCAAAGTGGCTTCGCAAATTTTGTTCCGACTCCTAAGACTCCCTCCAGTAAGGGATTTCGGCAGTAATTGATATCAATTAGGGAAACATCGCGGCCCTTCACAATGGAGCTCTTCTAAGAAATTGTCCGCAAATCTCGGTCTCCGTCATCAAGATTGTCACCTCGATAAATTGTCTTTGGGAAATTTTACTGTGAGTTATTGTCGGCCTCGTCCGGTGTCCTCGAGGACGCTTTATGTGTCGGAGCGATCATTCCTCTCAATTATCGTCTATTGTGCATCCAACACTCATTGAATAAACTAAGTAAAACAGAAAATAAAAGATTTATTTTCTTTCTTTTAGAAATATTTTATTCTGTGTAAATTATGAAAAATGAAGCTTCTAAGTCAACGTAAACAAAATATATATTTGTGCATCAATTTTACCGTATTTTGTATGTAATAAAAACCTATACAGTATTTTCCATGGATCTACATTTATGAAAACTAGCACGTGTGAGAATTTACAATATAAATAAAGAAAAAGAAACTGAAAAGTGAACAATAATAACTATTTAATAGAAAAAAATAATAACAACTATTTAATAGGAAAAAATGATTACAACAAAAGTAATTACTATAACTTATATTTGTAAGGTTTGCATTCCCACTCAACCTACTACACTTAGCACGGTCTTTAATGCCAAACTTATTTGCAGTTCATTTCAAACAAAATGAGTGCATATGGCAGCAAATTAATGTTTGTCAACTTTTATAAGTTGTACTTCTCATTGACCTACAATCCTAAAATTGATACGGAACCCTCAGTGGTCGAGTCGCTCTTAACTGATTTTTTTAAACATGCGCTGTATATATTCAAACAGAAGATGCACTTGTGGTTGAATAAATATTTCTAAGATAGTACTTTTAAGGATAATAAGAATATTGTAAGGAGAGTAATAAGTACTTATTATATATTTTTTTGTCAAATTTCCACACATATCGATGGTGTACGAGCAATTTTTATTTTATTTACCCATACTTAATAGTTGTAGCAGGATAAGAAATAAACTAAAAAAAAAGAAAATTAAAAAATAAAACTAAAAATAATTGAAGTTAACTGTCAGTAGACTTTTCTTTTAACCTTACTATCCCGTAAACCTATCGTAAATTTTAAAATAAATGGTATATTTAATGACTTTTGGAACTCGATTCTCTATAAAGTATGCACTAAGCGAGCGTTGATAATACCGAAATGATGGAAATTTGGCGGCCAGTTGCCTTCGATGTGTCGCCATTGGAAATGTCTTTCAAAGTATTATTCTGAAATACGAAATATTATCTATGCAGGTATACCACATAACATATAGTATTTTTTAGTTTGGAGTGTGACTGTAAAACTGGTTGTAGTTACGATCCCCACTCGTGGAGATAAAGTATTTACTTATATTTATATTTTTATTTCTTCGCTCTGATATCGAGGCTAAGCGCGGTGATAAGTTCCGCCACTCAACACGCAATGCCTCCAGAACTCGGCGGAAAGTGGGGATCGGAGTGTCTTTACACTAGGTTTCCTCTGCCTACTCTGATGTATGCGGAATACAGCGTGAAGCTGATTTATTTATTTATGTTTATTTTAGAAAATAATCATATTGAACATTGAATTGTTTTAATTCGAGCAGTCATAAACACATTTCATTAAATAAATAATTTGCCGGTTTTATTGTTCAAAGAGAAAGATAATTATACTGCATAATAATAAATTATAATTTTATAAATATAAATTTAATTATTTTATATATTAATACTAGTGGGCGCGCGCAGCTTCGCCCGCTTATTTGCATCCTTAGGGGTGAACTCTAAAAAAACCACGAAACATGTGTTCAATAAAATATTATTTACAGTCTGAATTTAATTTTTTATAAAAATTGGTGGCGATTTAAAGATTTTTCCATATAAACTTGCAACCCCTTATATGAACCCTTAGTGGATGAATTCTAAAAAACCATGAAACACGTGTTCAATGAAATAATTTCAAATTTTATAAAAATCGGTGCCGATTTAAAAAAAAAAGTCCATACAAATTTTCAACCCCTATTCCATCCTTTTAGGGTTAAAATTTTTTAAAATTCCTTCTTAGTGGATGTCCAGATTCTGAAAATAAACATCTGTTAAAATTTGACGTTTCTACCATCAAGGCTTACGGCTGTGCGTGCGTCTTACCTCAGTCAGTCAGGTACATGTCCTTTTATATATCGATGGGTCCTATGTATATGGGCCAAACTAACAATTTGGCAATTTTCACTTTTTGATGCCAAACGCATTCTATCGATATAATTTATCAGGTCAGCTATTAAAAAATAGAAATTTCTGCATAGAAACAGGACTTTTTGGTAGAATATAACGGCCTATGTAGCACTCAGTTAAACGTACAAGGGCCAAATAGTCATTTGAGACTTCTACGCGGGGAATTTCTACACATTTGTTTATGTTTGGGTCCAATCAGCCAGTTTGATACTTATACGCTAAACAAAGCAATGGTTGCGCTGTGTTGACTGCAAAAGCTTAGTATTGTTTTTATTACGTTCGTCATTAGATAGATAACAAAAAACGTCTCTTTTTCACGAGTTATGAGATAGAACGGCCAAAGTGGTAAATTGGCCCATGTACGTGTCTTATTGAGAAAAAATACACTTAGGCCCTAAAATATTTTTTCACTTTTGAGTTATTTGGGCGTTACTTTTAATTAATGATTACCCAGATTATATACTATATATTTTTGTCTGTCCCATTTGCTATTTAAAGCCAGTAATAAGCTTNAGTGCGAAATCACAACTTTACAGGAGAGGCTTCGCACTTTGGCCCTTATACTTAGGAGCCATCGATATATAGATTATCACGACTCTTGATCAGTAGGTTCAATAGCTCATGATTCTTGATTAGTCGGTAAGTTACCTACTTGTGAAAAGTTACTGGTCTCTAAAACTATAACAGCATATGATTTTAAGAAGATTTATAAAGATGTGACATAAAGGGAAAAAACTACTAAAATACGGATAGTATTTGTGAGAATACCATGCCGAAATAAACTAAGCTTAAAAGTATTAACCATGTTTTAATTTAAACTTTAAACCTGTTATACGTGTATGTAGTACCTAGTTATATAATTTAAACAGATTCCTCTAAGCTTTTTTACCTAGCTTAAAAAAAGGTTTTTTTTATGTATATAATCTTAAGATTATAAAAAACATTTTTTATTCTAAAGTAGTTTTGCGTTTGACCACATTAAGCCTTCCTAGGAAGAAATACCTATTCATATATTTGAAGATACTTACATTCTATGACATAGAAAATAAAAACGCCGACAATGAATTCGATTCTCTTACAGTGCAAATGAAGAATGTATGTAATGAGTTTTTGCTTCATTTTTTCTATAGGATATTTCTATAGGATACTTTCTAAAATAATGAAATATGGTAACGAGTTAGAATTTACAATTCCTGAAATAAAACTTTTTTATTTCGAAAAATTGGTAATGTTTCATAAAAAAATACCATACTACATGTTCCGTATGCTTACCCTGCTGTATGCGGGCTACAGCGTAAAGCTAAATATTATATAGTTTTGTAGTAATATAAAAAATTATGAGAAATAAATTCTGGTGTCCCCCGCGCATCTTCTCCCGTACAAATTATTATTATTATTATAATATTATTTAAAAATAAAATCAAGTTCACGCTGTATCCCGCACACACCACGGTTGGCAGAGCGAACCTAGTGTTAGGACACTTCGTTTCCTACTTTACGCTGAATTTTTCGAGGCATTGCGTGTTGAGTGGTGGAACTCAACGCCGGGCTTTGCCTTTCTGCTAGAGCGAAGAAATGAAAATATAAATTTAAAGAAATATTTCATTTTCTCGAGTGGGAATCTAACCCACAGCCAGTCGATTTTACAGTCACACTGTGCTCCTCTGCGCCACGACTGGCCTTTATTATTCTATTAGTTGAACAGTACGAATTTAATATAGTATTAATTAAATGTATTTAGGTACAAATTTAGTATGGTTATCTATACTATTATGCATTGTAATTTAAGTCTCTTGGATCTTTTACTGTCTTATTTAATAGATGGTTTTTGTTTAGTTTTCATATCTTCTGTAGGAAACCGGGATAAAAAGCAAGCAATTTGCATATACGTCGTTGTTCCACAACCCATTCTATGTTCCTGTCTTCTTTAGTGAAAGTTCCATTAAAATTCGTTCCGCTATTAAAAATATAAGTGCATGCAAAAACAAATACAGACAGAATTTTTTAAATTGTTTGTTGTTTATATTTGAGTATCACTTCGATAACTGTGTACACTTAAAAAAAAACAATAATAATAAAGTCACAGGCATGCACTTTACTTTTATTTATATGTATCTGGACAATTATAGTATTTCATTAGATATTACACAAATCTTTATATTAAATACTTACTATGTTGAATATTTTTCACAAAGGTATCATTTTATAATTTCTTATAATTTATATATGGACTGTTATAGGTGTTCTAGATATAAAATTTTATAAAAGGCATGTGTGTAGATGGAAAAAATTTTCATTTATAGCTAGATCACTAAGTTTCTACATCAGATGTTGAAATCAAAGATAGCCACAGACAAACAGACAAATAGATATATAGATAGATGATATGCGTTAACGTTAACGACGCTGGCACTGCTAGTATTAAATAATTTTATGTGGTCGACCGACAGAAACTTTATAGCTGTACGTTAAAACCTTTTACGTGAGATTCACTAACAATTGGCCACAGCGTTTGTAATATATTTTGGTTAACTGTTTGTTTTTAATGAGATTTTAGATATTAGATATAATATACATAAATCTAGAAGAGGCTAGAGGAAGAGGCTACTGCTCCAGCGTACGACTGTAAGCGCGATGAGGGGAATGAATTATTATTTATTAACATTTTTATTTCTTTGCTCCCGTAACAAGGCAGACCTCGGTGTTGAGTTCCGACACTCAAAACGAAATGTCTCGAAAATTCTACAGAAAGTAGGGAACCGAGCGTCTTAAATCTAGTTTCCCTCCGTCTTCTATGCTATACAGGGTGGAAGTGTCAGCGCTCCTTTTACGGGAATAGCATATAGGATAAAATATTTTGAACCCATACCTAAAAAAAATCATCAAGCTACCTTAACAGTTTAGACATAGGTTGGTTTTCAATATATATAGCTATATTTTCAATAACGTAAACACATACTACTACAAAAATACTACTAAATATTAAATATTTATTTAGAAAACGTATAAAAATTTGAACGTAGCGGGACTCGACGTACGTCTAAATTTTTATACGCTTGTTACAACTTATTTATGTTGTTAGCATCTCTGAAGGGAGATTTTTACAAATTTCCGCTACCCAAAGATAATTACTAAGAATTATCGTCTGGCAAGAGAGAATGCAATTTATTAAATATTTTTTACATTATTAAAGTGTTAATCCACACTTAAGAAAGAAAAATATTTATTTAGAAGACGTAAAAAAAATTAACGTAGCGGGACTCGAACCCGCGCCTCCTGGAATCCGACCAGGCGCTCTGACCACTAAGCCATACGTTCTCATCAAGCTATGTCGAAATTTTTATACGCTTGTTACAACTTATTATGTTGTTAGCTACTAAAGCAGTGATTCTCAACCACTGTGCCGCGGCACTTTTGTGTGCCCCCAAATTTCAAAAATATGCCGCCAAATTTTGCAAATATATAATAATGTTAATCAAAAAACATCAAGTTCAAATTTCGCATTAAAAATATTTTTATTATTAGCTTGTAATTAATCCCTTAATAAACGTTTATTTTTATTTATTTTATTTTTTATTTATTTTTTTTATATTGGGAAACAAACAGCACTTACAATACTTAAAGCTAATACATATCTACATNACCAAAATATCACGCAAAAATAAAAATGAAAATAATTACAATAGCCCAAATAGAGACACCTTAACACATTTACGATGCAACAATTGTAAGTAAGATAAAAATAAATTAACATAGGAATACGAATACTATAATCATATTTCAATATCACTATAGTACTTATGAGATTTTTTTTAAACAATCATTAGAAGAGATATGGATGACCGGAGAATTATGTGTTTTACGGACCATAACAGTACAATTTCGGACCCAGCAATACATATACCCTTTCTCTTTACTTCTACGCCTAGCATTATTCAGTAAAGCCTTATTATATGTAGATAGGTGATCATTGACATATATAGGATTATTTATCCCCGTGAAGCCTAAGTCGGTCGCAAGAAGTCCTTTCAGCTTGCGTATTGACGAAAGAAAGTCGTCCTTTTTATAACGCGCCTGCATTTTCAAAATAATTGGGCGGGGTTTACTGTCAGTGGTATCATTCTTTACTGCTACTCTTGTTACAAAGTCCACATCCGTATCAACATTAATAGGGAAATTGCTTTTAGATGCTAATGTTTTAACAATCTGAATTAAATTTTCGCCTTTCTTATATGGCACTCCGTTAATTTGAATGTTAGAACGGCGAACCCATTGGTCACTTCTAATGGAGTTTTCCGATAATTCTTTAATCTTTAACTTCAAATCATCGACTTCGGTACAATAGTTATTTAATTTAGACAGTTCTTGGTCGAAATCATTCATCCGCTCCGTAAGGCAATTGACAGAGGACTCAATGTGAGAAATTTTTGAAGACCAGGTATTAACAGCTTCCGAAAGATTTCGGAAGCTGTTAATACCTGGTTTAGTTATTATCATCGTATATATTAATTTATTTCGTATATTTAAAATTTTTGTCATAAACTATTTATGCAGTGTGTTGTAGTAAGTAAATATTTTTTATCTTTTTCTTTGTGTGCCGCCAAATTTTGAAATTGTTAATAATGTGCCGCAACAAAAAAAAGGTTGAGAATCACTGTACTTAAGGTTAATCAACTATGAGCTTTGCCGCCAATACCTACGACTCGATTTCGGAATGAGGCGTATGCGGCAGTTTCTCTTTGATAAGTTTATGTGTGCGTGCGTTGTTCTTGACAAATGGCGTTTTATATTACAACAATAAATTTATTATTTATTTTGTTTGAAAAAATCACTTTTTCATTATTGGGAATTTTTTTTTCAATTATATTAGGCTTTTATAGAATATAATAGTTAAAAAGTGATGTTGACACTTCCACTCTGCATGTGTAATAACAACGTGAAGCTGACATAAAAAAAATATATAGTTCTATATCTACGAGATAAAATAATGATTTGTATTTTAAATTATTTTAAGTTTAGTAATAAAAATTAAAAAAAAACTATTATCTTATTACGAAAAATTTGGATTATAAATAACCAGACCAGACTACATTCACGAATAACAAAAAGGTAAAACAGATCCTTCATGTTAAAATTTACAAACTTGCAAAAATTTCAAAAATTCTCATCATGTACATATATGCAATGTAATTTTATCAAATAAATTAACATCAAATAAAATCAACTTCGCGCTGTACCCCACACACAGCAGGGTAGGCAGAGGGAACCTAGTGTTAAGACACTCCGTTCCCCACATTCTGCCGAATTTTGGAGGCATTGCGTGTCGAGTGGCGGCAGAACTCAACGCCGCGCTTAGCCTCGACATCAGAGCGAAGAAATGGAAATATAAATTTAAGTAAATATTTCATCTCCTCGACTAGGGATCGAACCCACAACCAGTCGATTTTACAGTCACACTTCGTGCCGCTGCGCCACGACTAGCCTCATGTAATGTAATTTTATGTTTATTAAAAAATATTAAAAATTTGTTTTACATTATATTCTGATAGAATTTGTTTATACACTATTAAAATAATTAGCATTCACTGGGCTTTTCCAATTACTATATATTGTTCGCGATAAATCAATATAAGGCTAAACAGACGATACAAGAATAAGAAAATTGTGTTAACCTACTTTGGTCCGCCTACAGTGATTTGGACGAAGAATTGTTTCAAGAGAACTAAGTTATATATTTAATTAGAATACTTAAGTAAAAGTAGATAAAATATACGTATATATTTTTTATTATTATTAGAGGCCGTCATGTTACAGTGGCTTAAGGGTGTGATTGTAAAGCGACGGTTATAGGTTCAATCCCCACTCGGGGAAATGAGTTATATATTTTTATTTATTCGCTCTGGCACCGAACTCAACATGAAAAATTTGGCAGAAAGTGGGGAACGGAGTGTTTTATTACTAGGTTCTCTCTGCCTAGCCTGCTATGTACGGGATACAACATGACGCTAAAAAAAGTATTTTTTTAATAATAATATTTTTTATTATTTTTCATATATATGTGGAAGCAACACAATTAAGCAACACATCCTCTCTTAATGAGTAGAGCAGTGAACTAGATCATTATAACAGAAGTAACATATGTTGTAAAGTACTATTAAACTTAGAAAAATGTTCAGAAAAATTATTTCCCTTTAATTACGTTCTTCAAATATATATTTGATGTTATAATGCGGCGTCGAGTTCCGCCACTCGACAATTAATATCGAGAATTCGGGCGGAATGCAGAGTAAGGAACTCTTGTTTCTGACTAGCGTGATGTGTCTTGGTAAGATGGTCCCTGTACCATGAGTGTCATCTCGACCACAAAGGAGTCAAAGTAGCGGACACAAAATTGACTTCGGTGGATATGCCACAACGCAAAAGTTTTTAAATAATATAATTATTAAATCAGCTTCCTGGTTTATCCCGCTATCTGCAGCGTAGCCAGAGGGAATCTAATGTTAAGACACTTCGTTTCCCATTTTCCAGCGAATGTTTCGAGGCATTATGTTTTGAATGTTGGAACTCAACACCGGGCTGTTCCTTTGGTGCCAGAGCGAAGAAATGAAAATATTAGTAAGTAATAAATCACTTCTGAAATAATCCATATCTATATCTCTATATATAATACCTATATCTCTATATATAATAACAGTAAAAATATTTTGTCTGTACATTTAGTAATTTTGACTGAAATGGATAGAGGGACACTTAAAAAGAATAATAGAAAGCAAAAA
>JAAIXJ010001764.1:66784-148953 GCA_013403705.1 Heliconius hermathena | reverse complement strand
TTGCCGTTGAAGCAACAATTCACACATGAGAAAACGTCGTTCTACGTCTCTCGGCTTCAACTCATACGGCACCCAATGCCCTTGCTTTTGGATCATTCCTAACGCTTTTAAACGTTTTGAAACTGTTGACGCATCTACTTGTAACGTTTTCCCGAGCTCTACTAACGTCTGACACGGATCTTCTTCAAGCAATGCCTCCAATTCTGTCTTCAAATTTTGTCGGTGCTCCAGAACGCTCTTTGTCTTTAAGGCCAAAATCATTACCTTTGAAGCGCCTAAACCAGTCTCTGCACGTTGTATTCGACAAATCATTGCTTCTGCTGCAGATTTTTTCTGAATAAAACAGTGCAATAAAATTCCCCGCAAAAACACTTTATTTGGCCAAAAAGTACACATTTTCACAAAGGGAAAATAAATATGTAGTTGACACTGTAGTAAACACTATTCTACTATAATTTGAGGTTACATATAGTACTACTTTGGTGATTCGTTACCGTACGAAATTCCATGCACAGAGTGCCGCAACACCATCTTGCAAAAAACAGCGAGAACTTATTAAAGGTCCCATATTTTTACTGTCTTATTATATATAGAGATAGTGACGGCAAATGGTGTAAATCTTATCTTTGTCTTGTTTGATTGTTTGATTGTCTTAGTCTTGTTTGATTGAAATTTCAATGTTTAAGTTTTTTTTTTCATCATTATCATAAAGAGTAAAGAAAACTGCTATCGTGGCGCAGTGGCACAAGCGTTTGACTTTACGTAAACGCTAACGCGAACTAACGCGATAATTATGGGTTCGATTCCCATTCGGGAAAATTAATTTATATTTATTAATATTTTCATTTCCTCGCTATGGTAACAGGGCAAAGCGCAGCGTTGATTTCCGCCACCCAACACGCAATATCTCGAAGATTCGGCGAAAAGTAGGGAATGGAGTGTCTTAACACGAGGTTCCCTCTGCCTACTTTGATATATGCGGAATACATCGTGAGGCTGGTAAGAGTAGGTAAATATTTTTTATATGTGATAATTTTACCCAAAGCATATGTTCCTGTGGCCTGTTTGCTAACCAAACATGATTTAACATAGTACTATATAAGTGGATACGCATTTTTATTATTCATTAAAACATTTTATAGCTTTCAGTAGAAAAAAAGATGACGATAAGATATTCCAAGAACTTAGTAGCTCTTTAACGATATTTATTACGATAAAGGAAAAGAACTCATCCGAGTCTTTCCCGTCTCTATAGTTTTCCCTAACAATCAACAATATCTTTTCCTTATTAAGATTGTTTTATTATTATAGATGAATAATGTTCTCATCTCAGTAAAGAAATCCGCAATTTCCGCCGAATTTCCGAGGCATTGCATGTCGAGTAAGGAAACTAAACGCTACGCTTTGCCTTGTTACCAGAGCGAATAAATGAAAATCATCAAATCAATCAAATAATAATTGATTTCCCCGAGTGGTATTCGAACCCACAACCGTAGCATTTATACACTCTGTGCCATTGTGCCACGACAATGTCAACCACACTTGCCTATAATAAGCTTATTTTAGATATCGAAAGTACCATGTCTATACAATTAGCTGAACGCGGGCCCCGATCCTACGTTAATTATCCAGTTTGTATCGGCTCCTACGTAAAATGTCAATCTTATTATTTTGTGCTCCCTCGTTAGTGTTTTCTAAAGTGCTTTGTGAACTGGTTGGAATATCTAATGAATGGTACTGTACGGTGAGTGAGGGGCTCAGAGAAGGGTTTATTAGAAACAGTTTTCTTTGACTGTTTTCATTGGGGGAAACTATGCCTCCTTTTTTACACGGCGCCCTCTTATTATGACTTAACTGGATTTTTCCACCTAGACGTTTGTACATTGATGCTCTTTCATAATTAATGTATTTTCTAGACTTAAAGATAAAATATATATTTATATATTGTACATGTAGGTACATACAATAGAGTAAAAAGCTGAGGCCGCCGTGGCGCTGGGGCGGGTGTGTATTCGATTGTCACTCGGCGGAATGAATTGCTATTTATTATTATTTTTATTTCTTCTTTCTGATACAAAAAGCTGAGGCCGGTCGTGGCGCAGCGGCACGAGGTGTGACTGCAAAACCGACTGGTTGTGGGTTCGATCCCCACTCGAGGAGATGAAATATTTACTTAAATTTATATTTCCATTTCTTCGCTCTGGTGTCGAGGTTAAGCGCGGCGTTGAGTTCTGCCACTCAACACGCAATGCCTCCAGAATTCGGCAGAAAGTGGGGAACGGAGTGTCTTAACACTAGGTTCCCTCTGCCTACCCTGCTGTGTGCGGGATACAGCGTGAAGCTAATTTAATTTTTTTTTATTTAATTTCTTTCTGATACCAAGGCAAAATGCATTGAGTTCCGCCACTCGTCACACAATGCTTCCAGAATTCGGCGGAAGGTGGGGAGGGGAGTGTGTTAACACTACCTCTCTCTCTCCCTCTTCCTACCCTGCTACATGCGGGCTACAGCAAAATCTGAAAAATAAAATATACACGCAAAAAATCATCCCGCAACATAATACACCAAAGGATGGAAACAGAAAGTAGAAGTGTAAAGTTCAAAAGGCAAATAACGTTTCAAAATTATTCCTGAATTTCAGCAAGCCTTGTTTTTCAGAGTTAACTTTCTTGTTTTAGCGACGAAATGATGGTTTAAGCATTCTCATTGTTTCACGTACATGCATTATGAAAAGGTTCCTTTCGCGAAAAACGAAATAGGAATGCTCAACCGAGGTGTCGACGGTTCTAAAGTTTAATGACGGAATTGCGCTCTAGTTTTTGCAGTTCGGCACTTCTTTTAGTAACTACTTTGGTCCACACGCCGTGTGGCGAACATTCAGAATACTTGCATATTGTTACTTCGTAGTAATGTAAAGGACAGTTTAAAGTAAATTCTAACTAAATTCAAACAAAACTTTTTTTGTACTTAAAAAAAGATACAACAAACACTGACGAGTTTTATTGTTAATAAAAGGGTAAAGCTTAATTTACATTATTATCATTTTTTTTTATACTTAAGTATAAAAAGTATCATACAAAACATGCCAAACGTAACATACTTATAAGTGTTTGTTTGTTGTAGAGTAGATGATGAGAGAAATACTCTATTTGGGCATATATTTTATACCGTTGAATAAATAAAAAAATATACAATAGATTAATTAGAAAATTAGAAAATAATGCACCATTATAAGTCATTTTTTTAAATCAAAATCTTCTTAGATGATAGTCATAACTTTCCTCAAAATTTTCGAGACATTAGTGTTGAGAGGCGATCAAAGTTTAGTCCAATACCTACACTCATAAAATACAATATTTTTCCGAGTTTTGATTGAACCCACAATCAACTCACACCCACAAACAACACACACGTTAAAGGTCAGATGCATTACAACGATCTCAGCGTGAAATGAAATAGATTTTTATATTTTATCACTTTTTATGCTATACATAGTTAGTTATCAAAATAGTTTATCCTCCTTAAAGCATAATCTCTACTATTTCCAACTAAAGCGTTTAAGAAAACCTAAGTACGGAAGTAGTTAACCTATGAAACCTATAAAGTCTTTTATAGATTTCTTTTATAGGTCATGACGTCAGGTTCTCCAATAAAACAATATTATTTAATCGTTTCATAACTATAGTAGTTGCGAAAAAAAAGATATTAATATAAATGATAATATAAGTACTAGTAATGATATTTTAAATACTAACTATAGGGAATAGTTTTAGGGTTTTATTTTTTATTAATAGAGTGGATATTATTATTTAGAAGTTTCGATTTAGGTTTTTTAGAAAATCATTATAAGGACATTAGATATGAATCGGCATAAATTGATTATTTATGGTTATTTTGAATAACAGCACACAGCAGGGCAGGCAGAGAGAACCTAGTGTTAAGACACTCCGTTCCTTCCTTTCTGCGGAGTTCTGGAGGCATTGCGTGTTGAGTGGCGGAATTCAACGCCGCGCTTTGCCTTCACACCAGAGCAAAGAAATGAAAATAGAAATGTAAATAAATATTTAATTTCCTCGAGTGAGGATCGAACCCATAAGTAGTCGATTTTACAGTCACACTTTGTGTCCCTGCGCTACGACTGGCCTCAAAGTTAGTAGTTAACAGGAGTTCGTTTTCAAACACCAGGTTTTATATTTAAATATCTTGAAATATCGTTATTTAAATATAAAATCTGGTGTTGGAAAACGAACTCCATATAAAACGTTATAAATTCTGTGGATGTCTGAAGATATTATTGAATACGTACAAATGTTTCGTGAATCCAAACCCAAAGAAGTCTTCGATTAAGAGCTATAAAAGTAGAAGTTAAGGTGCGTGCCTACAAACAGCAACTGTTTCATGAAATAAAGCCTGATAAAGTCAAAAAGTATGATCATAATGTTTTTCTACGATTTTCTTTTCTGATGACGCTACATTTCATATTAAAGTTATATCGACATAACGAAATTTAGAAGCAGAGCCACGTTGATGCTGAATAGCCTTATATCTGAGGAGTTTAGTGGAAGACCGTCCTTCATTTTTATACAACAAAACATAACAGTGGACGTTTACTGCAAAATATGTACAGAGTTCCTCTTCCTCAAAATTGATGAATTTGAGCCGTTGGAATATCGCCTCGACGTATACAAGGAAGTAAGTTGTTTTCAAGTTGACATTAATTTAACATTAAACCAAGCTTAAAGGAATTATCTTTCACTTACCGTCTGATTCTTGAGGCATAGCGAGCGGCGAAACTCAACGCAGGGAGCGCGCCACGACGGCCTTAATATCGTGTGTTAATTTCCACACTAAACTTACACTTAAAAAGAGAGAGAGAGAGATCATTTCATTCTGTATTTCAAAAACACGGTGGGTATGTGTTATGATACTTTATATTTCATCAATACCTATCCTAATTTAATGCAAATTTAGCAACATGCGCCTTTCCTTTATCTATAATAATGTTTCCTTTTACTTTGACTTTATTTTACTACGTTTTATCAAACATATTTGTTTAACAAACCTCTACCGAAATGCTGTAAATATACAAAATATAATTAGCAAAGTTAAAATTTCTCTCTGACCCAATTCTATCTCGTTGGGACCTCATTTGTACTAATAAATTATATTACAACAATATGCTGTATAAGGATGGTAGTATGTCGTTGGTAAAAATTTATGAGGTAAACTTCCATTTACACATACTCGTATATAGGTATTATGGCCTAAAATTTATAGTCCATTGTTAAACTTCGGTCCGCTTTATTGTAACATTAAGCCCGAACTAATTGCCTAGTGTGCAATTTGAATATTCTAAGCCTAAGAGAGTTACAAACTTGAACTAACCCAATGACAAAATTTACTAGTTGACATAATAATTAAAATGAGTTGCCGAACAAATATCTATGATATTTACACGAAATATAACCAAAGACATTTTTTACATTTATTATGAAAAATATTTCAAATTTTTGAATTATTTATATCACTTTGTTTTTTTCTAAATAAGTATCCGTCGTGGCCTGGGGCACAAGAGTGTCACTAAAACGCGACGATTGTGGGTTCGATCCCCAATCGGGAGAATGAATTATTATTTCTTAATGTTTTCATTTCTTCGCTCTGGCATGAAGGCGAAGGCCCGGCGCTGAGTACCGCCTCTGCCTATCCTGCTGTGTGCGGGATACAGCGTGAAGCTGATTAATTAAATAAGTATCACAGAATGATGTTAAAATATTTCAATTACACACACATACACGTTCCTTTTACTGTTTCATTATATCATAGATGACTACTTTTAAAATCAGCTAAAACGCAAACATATCCAAGTACATCGAGTGACGGCAATTCGTTCCGTAGAAGCAGACTTCGCGTGTATTGTTGATGCAACAAAGGAGCTTTGTGACGCGCTCGAGCTCCGAGCGTTTAGAGGAATGTGCGCATTCAGCTCAAGCACGCATCAATCATGAGCTTTTGTACGCCGCGTCGTGTCAGAGGTCGCGGTCACTTTGAATATTCGCTTCGCTTTGCTTAAACTTAGAAATAAGTTTCTTTTTTTAGGAAATATTTTTTCATTATATTATATGCTATGACTATGTTATTTTTAGAAAAGAAACTATTGAACCTTTATTAAATAATTTTGTTGTCCGTATATCCGTGTGTCAAGAGCATTTATCTCGACATTTCATGGATATATCAATCTGAAATTTACATAAAATATTCTGGTATGGTCTCGTGAAGCACAGAAAAAAATAAAGCTTCTAAGTGAACGCAATTGAAAGATACAAGCGTTTATGCATCGTTATTATTGCATTTTTTATTTAATTGACCGCCTAATCCCATAGACCAATGATTGTGGAATTTGGCAGGAACTGAAAACTTCCAGTAAAAATGAAGTGTAAAAATTCAAAAAGTGAAAATTTATAGAAATTCGGTAGAAGAAAATCAGTAATAAATTGTATTTCCCGTTGATCTACAATCCTGAAGTTACTTTAGCTTCGGTGGGCGAGTCCGATTCACACTTAAGCGGTTTTTTTTATTGTAACATTCTGTTCTAGTATTTTGATAAAAAAATCGATTAAAAATTTTAATATAATTTTAAAATAATAAAAAATAATAAAAAAATTTAATAATAGTACCCATAATATATTTTCGATCATTTTCTTTAATTTTTGTTGAAATAATAAGATTTTGATATCTTTTATTATAAAGGGTAAATACATTTCTTGAATCGATATTAATTTTATTTTCTGCGAGTAAACTTAGCGCGTGGCACGTGCTACGGCCGTTTGTATGTGGATATCCACCTTAGCCAGCCATCAATCACTTGTGTATACAGTAGGATTTGCTCCCTTTATAGATATATGAAATGGATAATATAAATATAAATTAAAGTGAAACAATATATTTTACATTATTTTATGTATATACATGTACATGTGTTTGTATTAAATAAATTATAGAGACTATTTCTTAACCTTGATGACCTTTTAAATTATTTTACAAATTAAAAATACAACATACATATTTTAATAGTGAAAATATTAACAAAGTCAGCATTATGTAATCATGTCATGGTTCTGTAAATACTCCTTAAAACTAACTTAACATGATACTATATAGAGTTCTACTCTTTCAGTACATGCTATACGTTATTTTTATAATTATTAGCTCCACGCTACTAGTGTTAGGATACTTCGTTGCCCATTTTTAGCCCAATTATGAAAGCATTGCGTGTTGAGTGAGGACCAGGATGAAGAAAATGGATATATTAAATATTTCATATCCTCAAGTGGAAATCGAATCCACAACCTGTCGCGTTTACAGTCACGCTTTGTGCCCCTGCGCCACAACTGGCCCCAATATACGTTATGATGCACATTGTAAAAAAAAATAAAATTTACGAGTTCCAACTTGTTAAAAGTTTATACTGAAAACTGCTATGTTAGAAAGAAAAAGACTTCCGGTAATATCCTTCTTTAAGTTTCTCAAGAATTTTAAAAGGTTTCTCTATACTTTAACTTTGAGCGAGTTTAATGGTTTATTCCCTTATATGCCAACTTTAAATAGAACAAATCGTAAAATTTCTTTTAAAATTGTAACATTTTTTAAAACATTCTATTTCGTGTTCATTATGTACTAAAATTAATCTCATATCTGTCCTTCTACTACTACGTCACTATAATTTCTATATTAATAACACATATAGTATCGGGCACGCGCGGCTTCGCCCGCTTGAACTATATGGATATTTATTGACTATATTTATAAAATTATTTTCAAATGGGTTTATAAAAACATATAAGACAAAATAATCAAAATAAACCGAAAAAGAAAGAATGAATAAACATAAAACTAAAGGATTCTTATTATTAATAATTATATTCCTACCTATGGTTTTTTAATTTTATAAAATATACCTTACTAATACTTACTAATTTAAAGTAAACAAAAAAATAATAATTAAATGTTACCAAAAGAAATTATTAATCAAAGAAAACTACACAAAAGCAGCTACATTATCAATATTATCAACGTAAAATAAATATTAAAAAGTATTAAAATTAAAAGTTACGAAATATAATACCAGAATACAAGAAATAAAAAAAAACTAAACCAAAAAATTAAAACATCTAACTAATCCACTAATTGAATAAGCGAAAATAACCAAAGAAAAATATTAACTAATAAGCACCAAATAACCATGTAGAAATAAACAGTAGATCGAAAATGTATGAAAATTATCAAATTCGAGTCAGTCATTCCGTAACCAAGCCCTTTTATAAAGCATTTATTATAATCATGTACATTGAACATGTACCGACTGGTTGTGGGTTCGTTCCCCACTCGAGAAGATGAACTATTTACTTAAATTTATATTTAAAATTATCAAATTCGAGTCAGTTATTCCGTAACCAAACCCTCGAATCATGCTCGTAGATTATATAGGTCATTTTGAATCAGTGATGTCTTATAAAGCATTTATTATAATCATGTACACTGAACATGTACCGACTGGTTGTGGGTTCGATCCCCACTCAAGAAGATGAACTATTTACTTAAATTTATATTTCCATTTCTTCGTTCTGGTGTCGAGGCAAAGCGCGGCGTTGAGTCCTACCAGTCAACACATAATGCCTCCAGAACTCGGCACAAAGTGGGGAACGGAGTGTCTTAATACTAGGTTCCCCCTGCCTACCTTGTGTGCGGAATACAGCGTGAAGCTGATTTATTTACAGTGAAGTATAATTTCAATCTAGGTGAAATGCTTAAAGTGCGATTATAAAATACATTAACAATAACCCGATAAATTTAAATTAAATATATTAAAATGGTTACTGTAGCTCAACCTACAAAGATAAACATACCATCGCGGAATTTTTTATAAGTTGTCTAAAGGGCAATATTATTGTAGAGCATAGTTTTTATGGGTCTCATAAGGTTACGTCATCACACGCCATGTAAGCGTTTAGGAAGCAATTTGTGCGACCTTTTCTTGAAACAACGAAATTCCTTGCTATTTAGCAACGGTTGTAATTAACATATCAAACAATAAATTTCATATAAAATAAAAATATATTTTAATATGTTAGTGTATGTCGAGAATATGACAAAAAAGTAGCATATGTCCATCCCAAGAAATCCCTCAAGTATCTCTATATGAAATTTTATCACAATCGGATCAGCCGCTTATCTCTGATTGTGTCACAGACAGACAGATACACAGAGTTGCTTTCGAATTTATAATATAAGTATGTATAAAAAAGTAAATTAACTATAAAATTTTCATACTAAGGGATTTTCATACTATGGTTAAAGTTTGAGGCCAGTGTTGGAGCAAGTGCAATAGCGTTTGACTGTAAACATTTTAAGTTATGGGTTCGATTCTCACTCGATGAAATAAAATATTAAATATTTTGATTTCTTCGCCCTGGTGTCGAAGCAAAGCGCACCGTTGCGTACCGCCGCTCAACGCGCAATGCCTTCAGAACTCGGCGGAAAGTGGGAAATGGAGCGTCTTAACACTAGGTTCCTTCTGCCTACCCTATTGTGTCCGGAATACAACGTAAAGCTAATATGATTTTAATTTAATTTTCTTCGCTCTGGTGACGAGGCATCGAGTACCGCAACTCAACACGCAAAGCCTCCAGAATTTGGCGAAAAATGGAGAATGGAGTATCAAAGTCAAAGTCAAAGTCAACTGTAGATTCCTCCTGTCTATCCTGCGGTGCAGAGAATGTTACAACTGTAACATGTTTAAAACAACTTTTCCATATTTTCGCAGGTAGAAAGTTGCTAGAGCTAAGTTGTACACCAGAACTTGACGGGTGAAGGCAGCGTGACCTGTTAAGTGATATTTTAGTAACGTTGAAATATATTATAGGTATATTAATATGCTAAAAGAAGATATAGTAAATACACGTAGAAATAAGCTTCACATTATCTTTTAACCTCTACATATCGAGGCAGTCGTGGCGCATGGGCACCAGAGTGTGACTGTAACGCGACGGTTGTGGGTTCGATCCCCACTCGAGGGAATAAAGTGTTAACTATTAATATTTTCATTTCTTCGCTCTGGCTCTAAGGCAAAAGCCCTGCCTGAGTTCCGCCACTCACACGTAATACCTCTCTGCTCAATGAAAGTCGGGCTACCCTGCGACATGCTATAGGTGAAGCCGAAAAAAATCTAAGCTTTAACATTTCCATTAAGTATCCCAGCAAAAGAATACTTTCCACCAGTATTTGTTCATACAACATCAGTTCTGAATAGAACAAGAGGTACCTAAATATCCTTAATGCTTCCATTTCCATTAACAACGTTATTGAAAGAGTCAGTCCTATAAAGGTGTATGCTTACCCATCTACCGCATTACACTAGCTAAAAATCAGCTTCACGCTGTATCCCGCACACAGCAGGGTAGGCAGAGGGAACCTAGTGTTAAGACTCCAATCCTCACCTTCTGCCGAATTCTGGAGGCATTGTGTGTTAAGTGGCAGAACCCAACGCCGCGCTTTGCCTTGACACCAGAGCGAAGAAATGAAAATATAAATTTAAATAAATATTTCATCTCCTCGAGTGGGGATCGAACCCACAACCAGTCAGTTTTACAGTCACACTTTGTGCCCCTGCGCCACGACTGGCTAGTAGTTTAAATGTATTAAAAAGCTTGTAATAATATGGAATACTCGTACATAGAGTTTGTTTTGTATGTTAGAAATGGTTATTCTTTTGCCTGAAAATGATTTTGTACCCATTTTGGAAGGATCATTATTTGCTACAAAGTATTTATCAATGTAGGATCCAAAATCTAACCGATTTACTTAAAAAACTTTTATTAAAAGTAACTTATAGCTAAGGAAAGGTGACCCTTACGTAAAAAAATGAGAAAAAATATGTGATTTTTGATTATGAAAATTGATCGAACATTAATTAAGACTAAGTTTATATGTATATACGATCTCTATGCCAAGTGTGGATATTGTACCTTGCTTTATGAGGAAAACAGGGTAAATGTGAAAAAAATGTAACATATACAATATTGTTCTATAACATTTTTAAGTTAATTATAATGTAATCGACTTTTTTTAATTTATAAAATAATATTTTTCTTTTGACAGTGAAAATAATAAACAAAATTTTACATTATATAGATAAAAAATATAGAAAAATATATTTCACGTTATAATACATACAGAGGTAAGTGTCATTACGACTGCACTCTCATAAGTGCATATTACCGTTGGGATGTCCTACTTCGCGTAATTGGAGCATCAATATTCGATCGTACGAGCGCTATTCATAATTTACCACCTCTCGTGCCGCCGGACCTTCATATTTCTGAACGTTTAGTATTTATTCTAATTCATAAAATATAAAATCGATAGGCTTCTGCTATTATATAGATATTTTTTTAAACGTAATCTGTAAAATATTTCGATCATATCTAATAACTATTTAGTTCGAAGTACTAAAAATATACTTCCTTACGTTGTACTTTATTGTTGCATTAATTCGAAGTACAAAAAAAAAAACAGATTTTTTAACATACAAGTAAAAATGTGATGAAGATGACAAGGAGAACCTTCGGACTTCCACATTCAGCCCATTTTATAGATTTTCCGTACTAGGTAGTAGAATTCAACGACACACTTTGTGTGAAAAGATCTATCAAAATCAGCCGAAAAATGGAGACCTGAGTGTTGTTTCAGGAGATTTCACTTTGCTGTCTCTCTATGTATATTAATAAAAACATTTTTTATTTCAAATTTGCAAAAAATATTATACAAATCCATAATTTAAATTATTTGTGAAATATTGGAATCTACAGAAATCGAATAAGACGTCGCTTGCTGTTAATCAATATTGGTTGAAAATTGTGTCGATCGGGGCCCAGTAATTTAATTGTTAGATTCGACTCGATCGGCGCTTGTTGCCCGCGCGGTACACAGATGTACGAAATGCTGATTGAGTCACATTTACCTTTGTTAACAGGTACACAACCTATGGATTATTATTATGGAATAATTTATATAAACTTATATAGGTTGTAAATAGCAATTGGTCACTAAGTAGTAATATGTATTTTTTACTCACATATGAACTGCACATGCACAAACTTTATATTCTGAAAGAGAAAAACAGTTTTTCAAAAATACTAAGCATATGTTTTTTTTAAACTTTTTTTTACCTTTACGCTTTATTCCTTACATAACAGAATAATCAGAGAGAACATAATGTTAAGACATTCCGTTCCCTAATTTGCACTGAATTCTGTAGGCAGAGAAAATAACATGTTAAATATTTCATTTCCACTAGTGGACATCGGACCCACAACCAGGTGCGGTTACAGTCGCACCCTTGTATCCTAGCGCCAAGACTATATAGCTATCCGAAAGCTAATGATATAATAATAAAGGATATCCCAAAAATATTTTTTTTATTAAATTCAATTTTTTTTTATATTTTTATTTATATTTTATTTATATTTTCACTTTCCTCACATGAATGTCACGAAACAGTTCTAGGACGTGCGCGCTCTTGAAACCCACTTAAGTAGCGAGCAAGTTAAGGTTTGCAAACGTAAGAGTCGTTTGTTTACGGCTCTTTTGTATAAATTCGTATACTTTTTTTTCTAAGTGAAGTGAACCATTTTCGTTAAATCTGTAAAATGTATATTTAAAATATATATGTATATAACTCAATTTTTTTTAATATTGAAGATCTTCTTTTCATTTATCACATAAAGATTATTCAGTATCTTTGTTCAGCTTGACGCTGTATACCGCATGTATCAAGGTAGGCAGAGGGAGCCTAGTGTTAAGACATTCCGGTCCCCACTCTTTGCCGAATTTTGGAGGCATAGTGTGTTGAATGGCGGAACTCAACGCAGCGCTTGTCTGATGTTGCCTCAACACTATAACAAAGAAAAAAAATATTAAATATCATTTCCCCGAGGGAATCGAAGCCATACCCTGACGTCTTTATAGACACACGTGTGTGCCCCTGCTGCCAAGACAGGCCTCATATACTTCATATAATTTTATTTTTTTATTTTAATTGATGATAGAGAACTTTAAATGTAGATAATTATATTATGAATTCTTTACTTTTACAATATATATGTAATTTTTGAAACAAAAAGTAAGTAAAAATTTATATTAAATATAGTTTGACTTCATGCCCATATATTTTAAGTAGCGGTTTATCTCGAGAATGATGCAATGTTCTTATTTTACAGAAAGTATTCTTGCGGAACTCGCTGTTTCAAGGAGGATATTGTGTTTGTTGGACCATTTCCAGATACTTGTATCTACAGTCGAGTAAACCCTACGAGGACTTATACATAGGAGTAGATTTAAACTTAAGTGGACCATGTAATTGTGTATATAGTCGGCTTATAAACTTTAATAATGGATTTACTTAACTATATATTCGCTTATTTTATATCTATCGTGTAATTGATGCCATTTTGGCTCAATTAGGTGAGTTCTAAATGATAGCTTTGGATTTGATGATCGTTCTGAGGAATAATTGTTCTTAAATATATTGTTTTTTTCTTGCTTTACGCTGCTTTCCGCAAACAGCAGTACAGAGAACTTAGTGAAAAAAAAATATTTAAAATCAAAATTAAATTAAATCATCTTCACGCTGTATCCCGCACACAGCAGGGTAGGCAGAGAAAAATTGGCGGTCGGTCGGAAAAAATGTGTCATGTAATAATCATCCGTCATTATCGTCATCATAAAAATTACTCACATAAAACATCTTTATGTATATTATATCAAAGAAATTAATGAAATCACGCTTTGCCTACCCTGATGTGTAGATCACATCAGGGTTGGCAGAGTGATCCTAGTGTAAAACACTCCGTTTCCCATTTTCCGCCGAATTTTATAGTAAACATATGATAGAAATGAAAAGATTTTCTTAATAAAAAATACTTAAAATAAAATAATAATATATTGTAACTGTGCCAGATGGTTGCCTAATAAGCTTCCGATACAGGAATTTACGTTTGTGAATAACTAAATTGGTATATTCAATTGCGCACATCCTATTCCATACTCTTTTAGGGTCATTTGAGAAGAAGGGACAGTGGCATCTGAAATCGATTTTAGTTAAAAGGAATTTAAATTGGGTATGTTAGGGTCTGTTCAAGTGTCAGGTTCCTCTAATTGGGTACAGTTTAATGTTGATACCAGATGTTGCTTTATACAAGATGGTTAGTTAACTATTACTGTTAGAGTTCTCAATCCTTAGATAAACAAACACATCAATTTTTGTCTACGTATTATCATGATATAGGTATTATGATTACTACTAATGTGTTTTTTAAGTTTCGGAAACCGTTTATTAATTCTTTAGAAATAATGGAACAATTAAATCAACTTCATGTTGTATTCCGCAAACAACAGGGTAGGCAGAGGGAACCTAGTATTAAGACACTCCGTTGTCCACTAATCATACTAATACAACCAATCCATTTCATTAAAATAAACTTAAATATCAATAAATTAATAATCAAATACCTTTCTGATATGCAAATAAATAAAATTTTATTTATTTAACTTACATTTTTCAAATTATAAATAATTGGCAACATATAATCCTTAATCATTGATCCGATCTGAACTCCGAATTTGTGTGTGTGACCTACAATTCATTACAAGTCAGTATCAGCAATCAGTAACCAGATACCAGCGGCCAGCACCAATTTTTTGGGTTTCAAGAGTGGGTATTATTGTAAGCTGCTGCAATAGAGTAAGCGAAATCTGCTGATGTGATGTGTGCTTGATCTCTTAAATAGTCAATTTTGGTCAGCAGTATTTTAGATAGATTGGGGGCAAAAATCAGTTTTGCTGACATCGGCAGGGAGAACCCTGATTTTTGCCTCTAATGAGAGTTACTTCTGCTCCTATTAAGGTTTCGAAGTGGGCTTCGTCCAAAATACATTTTTTCGATCCCCAGTCAGGATTATTAATTATTTTATTTCTACGCTCTGGAATGACGAATTTTAACGGTGAATTCGCCACGTAATACGCAATGTCTCGAATTTGGGTGGTGAATAAATAATAACTTGACTCTAGGTTTTCTTTGCTTACTCTTCTATATGCAGAACACGACGTCAAGCTGCTTTATGCGGGATAAAGGTGGATAAAAAATACATACCTATTTTACAAGCTAACAGTCTAAACGCAGCTTTGTCCGCTTAAGCTTATTGTTATATTAGCCAAATTAAGCAAAATCTTTACATAAATCGTAACGTATGTGTCATTCCGATATATAAGCTATGTTACTGTAAAAATATAATCAAATAAATAAATCAGCTTCACGCTGTATCCCGCATATAGCAGGGTAGGCAGAGGGAACCTAATGTTAAGACACTCCGTTCCCCACATTCTGCTGGATTCTGGAGGCATTGCGTGTTGAGCAGAGCGAAGAAATGGAAATATAAATTTAGAGAAATATTTCATCTCCTCGAGTGGGGATCGAACCTACAACCAGTCGATTTTACAGTCACATTTTGTGCCCCTGCGCCACGACTGGCCTCATGTAAAATTTTCATGCAAATACGTTCAGTACCTTTTGCGGGAAATGGAACAAACATCCAACCTTACAAACTTTCACATTTATTATATTAGTAGGAAGAAGGATAAATTCTAAATTCAATTCTAACAACTAGCTAGTAATAGAAATTAAGAACTATACGAGGAGAACAAGAGTAATAATTCTTACAATTGTATTATATGAAAGCTGCTATTCCGAAGCTCGGTTGAAATGTGTTAATAAGGAGTAATTTATAAATTGCACATTTCTTTGTTTCTATAAACAATATTTTATTGTGTAATACTGCGCTTGCATTGCTTCCTTTGGGTTTCAAAATATAGATAAGATTTTATACTAGAATACTTATAGTCAATCTGGGTAACTTTGAACACTTTGATATTTTATACTATATCTTAATGGGGCCAGTTGTGGCTCAGGGGCACAGTGTGACTGTAAAATCGACTGGTTGTGGGTTCGATCCCCGATCGAGAAAATGAAATATTAATTTACATTTATATTTTCTCAAGACGCAATGGAGCCACATAATGGGAAACGGAGTGTCTTAACACCTGAACCTGTTGCCTCTGTCGATGTTGCCTGTTGCGTCAATAAAATATGTAACCAATGATCGAGGACTATTAAATCAGGTTATAAGTTTAAAAAGGGTTCAACTCCGCAATTTTTCACATCGTCGTGTGTAAAGTTCGGAAGAAGAACACCTGCGCGGATATATTTGAAAACTCAACGTAAGCGGTTATTAAAAAAAGGAAAACTTTTGGATTCTTATTCAGTTTCGAAAGTATGATATTGGGAAAATATAGAAAATATTAAGAAAAGTTTGATTAATAAACCTTTTTATTATTTAAGTTATATGTTATAATTTTTTATAGTAGCTATAGAAATGCAAATATTTTAAGCTAAGCTACAAATCTGTTTAGCCTACAACATTTTTTAATTATTTCTCACTAGTTTAATTCTGTAAATATTGATCTTTGACAACATCTCATTGTAAGCGATATGGTAGTAGGTCCAATCCCAACTTTAGAAAAAAAATATATTAAAAATATTTTCATTTCTCAGCTCTGGTAATCAAAAGCGGGTGACGTAGTGTCTTAACACGGAACCCTAGTCTGCTTTATAAGAAAAAAATAACTAAATGCTAAATGCATAATAGCTTATTCTGTTTTCTTTTTTTTTAATTTCCAAGTATAAATTGGAAAATAGTTTTTATCGAAGTGTGGGCATGTTCACTTGAACCTAATAATTTTGTCCTTCATATTTCATCTAAAAAAAATTGGGTGTGGCTGTATCATGAACATAGCCGTTTGTTGTACGTGAATACGCATATGTAACAGGTTATATATTATTAATAACATATTTCATTTACGTATTCAGGACTTCTAGTGTCGGCAACGGATGCTGGGCCAATCTCTGGTCCTCATATCGTATCTCTCTAAATGTAGGCCTGACTACATTCGTGATATAACTTGAAATCTTCTAGAGCATTAATCGTATAAGCGCCATCTAACGATGTCAGCCAACCTACTTTACATGTACTGCATAGTTTAAAATTCCCTACTGGCTCTTCAGGGAAAGTATTTTGTTTGTTTATCTATTGTTGGCGCAAAACCATAGACGATCGCACAAATTAAACTTATGTCCGACTGGTGGAATGGAGTGGAATTTATTGTGTACTTTCATATTTTCAACAGCCCTAGCTACACGTATACTGGCACCGTCGTTGATCCGCTCAGCCGCATTCATTCTTCTATGTTCAGATAGTATTTTATTACTACCTTTTGATTGTTCTTCAGAAGCTCTTTTCAACCGTATACGATATTTGTATTTGGTTTTGGTTTCTTGCGTATAGGCCGACATTATATAATTTTGATAATAATTTTGTATTTAAACACATTATTATATTGAATGTCACTACTTTAAACATTTTTTTTTGTATAAAATCGATAGATTTTGACGTTCATGATTAAAAGTTAAAGTAACTTCGTATCTTCCCCGAATCAAAAGTTATACTAATTGCAAATCTCGGTACGCAGCAAAATAATCTCCAAATTCTCTCAAGCACTTGTTACGTTCCACTGTTCTTGTTTATTCTAATGAATTCTTTGATTCTTTAGCTATCCAGTGATATCATTATATTTTGAGTGTAAATGATAGTTTCGAAACTACAAGGCCAATCTCTATGCTCAGATTTTGTTATCATTAGGTATTTTGGATTTGGAGTATGAGGCCAGTCGTCCCATGGTACAAGCGTGTGACTGTAAACGCAACAAGTTGTGGGTTCAATTCCCACTCAAAGCAATGAAATATTTAATATTTTCATTTCATCGCTCTGGTGTCGAGAAAACAGCGCAGTGTTGAGTTCCGCCGCTCACCGCGCCTCATTATGCTTTCAGAATTCGGCGCTAAGAAACCTGCTACATGTAACATACACAGTGAAGCAGGAAAAAACGTAATGGAATAATAAAATTATTGTATACCTTTAAGACCTTCATGACCTTACCTAGTAAAATTTATATTCGACAATTATATTAAAACACAATAAATCGAGGTCGAGGCCATTATAGCGTAGCTGCACAGTTTCTGACTGTGAGCCCGACGGTTATAAGGAATGGGAATGGAAATTCCCACTCCGTATATGAATTATTTTTGTGATAACAAGATAAAGGCGTGGCGTTGAGTTCTGCCACTCAACACATCTCGGAAGCGAGGACGGAGTTCTGTTCTCCGCTGAGACATTTCTCAGTACTAGGCTTCACTTACTTACCCCACTGTTTTCAAAATCAGCTTCACGCTGTATTTCAGTATTTATTTCAGTATAGCTAAAAAACGAGTGATAATATTATAATAATATATTGTAATATGTTCAATTACTGTAAAATAAAATAAAACTAAAGCACGCTACACCATTTAACAAAAATCAGGTTAAAAATCACAACAGCGGTATTTTCGTAAATGACATGACATTCCTTAATTAATACGATTACCAAATACACGTTACCGTACAATACTCATTAATAAATCATAATTAGCTTATCCACAAAATTAACCGCATAAAATAATTACTATGCTAAATAACAGAGTGGAAAAGATATTATATGCTAGGAAGTAATATCTAAATATTTGTATTTAACAAAAATTTTATTATTTATTTAATAGGAAGCCAGCGTTGTATACAATCATAATTTTAATGCTGAAAACAAAAGCAATCTTAATAGTCTCCAACATAAATTGTATACCGCACTTAAAAATAATTCTTTGATATGATTTAAACTTAAAAAAAACTTATACAATAAAAGGACAGAAAACATTAAAATTTTGTTTTAATTACAACTTAATCTTTACTATTATATAAAGAAAGGGCATTATATACTAAAATCTTAAGTAATCGGAATCTTTTAGCTCGTTTCAGCAAGTTACCCTTGTAAGCCCATTGGCGTAAAAATATCTTTTGTAATCTTTCTAATCTGTTTATATGTAACTTATACTGAGGATTCCATGCAAAAGAACAATATTCAAGCTAATAATATGATCTTTGATTTTCACGATTATTACACATTTTAAATGAAACTATTTTAACCGGATTAATCGCGTATATTTAAGATTTCAACTCGACGTTTCGAACAGTGCAGTTGGCCGTGGTCACGGGTAGGACAGAGGTGGCATTCTTCTGTCGGTTGACATAATTATTATATCAAACTATCGCCAACGATTTCTTAATTGCCTTGCGTAATGCCCAGGATTCCTGCAGAATGAGCTGATAGTATCTTGCCCTCTGGTATGGTGGGTTTGAGATTTCAATGATTTTATGAGTGGATCCCAGGTGGTAGAAAGTTTTCAGCCATCCTCTCTATTGAAATTAGGATGTTTTTGTATTTCAATAGCCTCGCGGATCATTTTAGGAATGTACCTAAAGGAAAACTCCTTAGCGAGAATTTGGGGTTTATCAAACCTAATGTTTATCCACAGTATGCTCACACACATTTGACTTTGATACATGCCCATTCCTGATATCGGAGATGTGTTCCTTCACCCAAACACTGATGCTTCTCTTTGTTTGACCGATGTATGATAAGCCACAGTCACAGTCTAGTTTGTATACACCTGCACACCTATTCACAGTCCACCATTTATCAATCGATCGAATTACACTTGTATAATCAATTCAGATAAAATACTTGGAAGTCTTTTTTGGCTTCACCTTGTAACCTGCACTCATCAGGGAGGGAACCTAGTGCGAAATTCGTCTTAATTTTATTATACCAACACAAAGTATAGTTTATCTTGCAAAAATAACAATTAGAACTTATTATACATAAAAGTATTTAAGTTAGACTCATACATGACAAATTACATAAATATAAGCTATGTGATACAAAAGCAAATAAGATAAACATATGTAAATCATATAGGAAAAAACATGATTCCGATTAATTTGCAATGTAACATTTTCAAACAGCGTCAAAACCAAACCGTACTACAAATTTGCAGATGCGAGTGTATTACAATTTTTACACCACATTTCACGCTCTAATGGCTACTGAACACCGTCTCTTTAAAAGAGCATGGATCCGGAGGGAGAACCGCGCATTATCTTACGATGTACAGTTGTGCTTATTACGTCGTGCATATTGATTGTAATTTGTGTAATTAAAAAATTAAGGCCTTAAATTGAGGCCAGTCGTGGCGCAGGGGCACGAAGTGTGACTGTAAAACAGACTGGTTGTGGGTTCGATCCCCATTCGAGGAGGTGAAATATACTTAAATTTATATTTCCATTTCTTCGCTCTGGTGTCGAGAACAATCGTGGCGTTGAGTTCTGCCACTCAATACGCAATGCCTCCAGAATTCAGCTGAAAGTGAGGAACGGAGTGTCTTAACACTAGGTTCTCTCTGCCTAACCTGCAGTGTGCGATATAGCGTGAAGCTGATTTTTTTAATTTTTAAGGTCTTAATGGGAACGGGAGTGTTATAGAGGTTATTACATAATCATTAATATTTTTTATAAATAACATTTGTAAACATGCTATGTCAGAGCACTAAATTTATTTGCTACGAATGCAAAAGTGAAACATTATTCGCTATTGTTTTGTAGCGTATAAATAACAAAATTTAATTTATATATTTATTTATTATACAGCGTGAAAAAAAAGCACGATTCTTCTTAAAAAAACATTCCTCAAATTTAATCATCATCCCAACTTATTCTACTTTCAATGTTACATTCGAGTGGAATCGTAAAATATTCAAGAAATTTATAAGAAACCACATCATTTCATTCTGTTCAATGAAACCAGTTTATTTCATACCATTGGTGTAAACAATAAACACTTGAAACAGATGTATGTATGTGATTTGTCACACGAACGATTTGAATTTGAGTTTAATTTTAGTTCAGTTAATATATATCAACATACTTGTTTGTATTGTATTTTATTTTTTATAACCTTAATAAAATATATATTTCATTTATATTCTGCCACATCTATGCCATATATTATTTATCTCTATATATAATAAGACAGTAAAAATATTTTGTCTGTCCATTCAGTAATTTTGACTGAAATGGATAGAGGGACACTTAAAAAGATAAATAATAGAAAGCAAAAAGATTTTTTTTGAATTTCTTGTCTGTCTGTCTGTCGACATATTTTTGTCCGCATTTTTCTCTGTAAGTACTGAACCGATTTACTTGAAAATTTCACCAATTGCTTTGTTTTAACTCAACTTAATTAATAAAGTTTAGTTCATCAAAATCGGTTCATTAAAAAAAAAGTTATCGTCATTTGAAAGAAGTTGTAATTAATTCAACACAGAGATAAAGAACGATCTTGAAAGAAATATCAAGTAAATACAAAGATTTTTTGGTTGGTTCGTTCATATAATATATGTAACTAATTTAAAAACTGTACAGGAGTTAATATGCAATTATTACAGTTATTTTACAAAGAATATTATGAATCCTTCAAATCAATAATTTAACATTTAAGGCTGTTTCTGAATGAGTAAATTAAATTATTCACTGACATCAGCACATTTAACAGAGTATATTATATAGGTAAAAAGAACATAAAGTTACAAAAATATATACGTGTAATAAATAATTAGCTTTATGTATATTTTATAAATATCAAATATCAACAATGGTCGTATTTTTTTATTTAAAACAATCAAAAATTCTTTGACGATAATGTCGTAAAAAATCACATTAGAAGTCATTATTATATTATAGTTGTCAATCAATTCTGCTTATTAAATCAATAATCATGTATTTTAAGCGGACGAAGCCGTGGGCGAGCCGCTAGTTTTTAATAATTGTAGAGAAATGCCAAATACATCGATGGTTTGTAATATAAAAAAACAATTGCTTAACATGTAGAGATGCCATATTAAAATTTTAATATTATTTGATGAATAAAAAAAATTTAGAACAAAAACTTGGATGAACAGCCACAAGCCTTTCATTTTGATTATCAAGTTAACTGAGTGGGTCCACAGTGAACCGAACTAGCTTTACCGTTTCAGCCATCACAAAGGCTCAAAGCAGCGGAACATAAACGGCGCATAAGATCAGCAATAGTTTAAATTAGATAACATTGTCTGTTGCTGCGCCGCACTTTACTATGAATGCCTTTATATTGCTCTGTTTATGTTTCAACTAAAGGCATTTACCACCATTTGTTATTTTATAATTTATTGTTTGATTAGACTAAGATTTTTACACTATATGTACTACTTAAGGCGAAAAAAAACACAAGGGATTTATTGCTTTTGTTTTCAGTTTCACGTTGTATCTTGTATGTAGCAATATAGGAAAGGAAAATCTTCAGTTTTTGATAAAATTTAGCTTATTTTAAAAACTTCAAACCGCTGAGCTTATATAGGGGTGGAATGGCTAGACACTGAGGTCACTACCCAAAGATCAACCGTTGATCCGTCGATCGTGTTACACCCTGTTGTATATAACAATCAAAACATTGTTCCTATGAATTTATATCAAATCAGCTTCACGCTGTATCCCGCACACAGCAGGGTAGGCAGAGGGACCCTAGTGTTGACTCCGTTCCCCACTTTCTATCGAATTCTGGAGGCATTGCGTATTGAGTGGTAGATCTTAACGCCGCGCTTAGCCTCGACACCAGAGCGAAGAAGTAGAAATATAAATTTAAGTAAATATTTCATTTTACTGTCACACTTCGTGCCGCTGCGCTACGGCTGGCCTCTTATGAACTTGCTTTTATAAAACAAATCGTGTATGAGTATATCTTTACATTATATGAATATTTTCCACATATTATATAGAAAATAAGTAGAAATGAAAACGTAAATATTTAGCTGTGAACTTAGTCCGACATGTTGAACGTAATGGGTCGTTGTTGTGGCCTCAGGCGTGAATTACTTCTACAGTTATACATTGTTAGCCTTATTTATAACGACAGAGCGTGTGCAAATCTGTCCGAGTTTAATTACAGTATGCAACATATATATTGTATTTATGTTTTTTTATCAGCTTCACGCTGTATCCCGCATACAGTAATTTGAAAATTAATTTAAAAATAAAAGGAAAATAATTTACTTCCCCTAAGAATGATTCGAACCCACAACCCTAGTATTTACAGTCAGACTACGTCACAATGCACCTCGATAACTTTAGCAATGGTTAAAAAATAAATTATCTACTAAAAAGTAAAATATTTCATATTTTCTTCACCTTGCTTTAACACAGCACATTTTTTTAGTTCAGTCAGTTTTACAATAATTTAGTGCACAGTAAAGTTAAAGGAACGCTTAAGTATTGCTACAATGTAGCGAGGCACGCTCGGTGGAAGTTCAGCTTTAAGCTCCACGGCCTGCAAAACCTGCAAATATTTCGCACTCCGTGTAATTGGAGCATCAATATTCGCTGTTATAAACATTTTGCATATTTCACGACTTAACACAGTTCTACTGGTACTGAAAATGGACAAACTTTTCAACTAGTTTCAACGTTTTGTTTCGAAATATTACGAAACTAAAACATATTATTCTACAATGTACTAAGAATGTATTTATGTGTAAAGTATACTTCATGTATTAGATGTTAAGATTATAGCCACTAGTAAAATGTTAAAAGACTATAGTGGCGCAGGGGCATAAACGCGTGACTCTAAGCGCAATGATTTTGGATTCGATTCCCACTTGGAGGATTTTGGTTTGATATTTATATATTATCCAGTTATAATCGATGATTACCTCGATGATAAATAACCTCGGAGTGGAACACAAATATTGGAATTCTGTACTTAAAAAGAAAATCCCTATAGGATCGCTTTATCGTCCGTCTGTCTGTCAAAACCAATTGTCTACGGAGGATAAAGACTGAAATTAATATCAAATTAAAATATGCCTATATCATATTAAAAAAACATAGGCAATGCTGCACTCTTATTTTGCAAGTTTCAGTTTCAGTTTTAAATGTCACATACGCGTTGTACTATCATGAAATCGGTACGGAATCCTCGGTGGACGACACTTTTGTTATTCAATTCTATTCTGTATGCTTATTTGTACGTATAGTAACAACTATATACATATTTGCAAAGGAGACTGAAACAATTACATACATTTTGAGCCCACAATGTATAGAGATGTAAATGGTATCATTTAATAGACTCAGGTACATCATCCATTCCCTGAAAATTTTGTTAGTTTCTCAATCTGAGAGTTGAGTTAGTAGAGATTTGGTTAAAGTGAGGTGAAGTTAACAGCACAAGCAGTAGCCGTTGATAATATCAAACAAACGGAAAAGCACAAAGCGCATCAAAACGAACAAAAAATGCAAAAATCATTAGACAAAATATCAATGTCATCGCTTCCAGATTGTCTTAATAACTCTTTACACAATCATAATATAAAAACATGTATTTTAAGGTACCTAAATAAAAAAAGAATTTAACTATTACGCAAAAGCAGGGATCGAAGCTAGAACAATTACTGCCCAATAGAGCAGTCACTATTCAGCATCTTTTATCGTTTAAGGATGTTGAAATGGTATAGAATATTTATATGTGTATTAATGGTATAGTTAGTGTATATTAAGAAAAACCACTGAAATTGTTTAGATTTTTTTTGTCAATTATTGAAATATCAATAAATATTTTTCTTTAGGAACCGAAAATTTTGAGGCCATCGTAGCGCAATGGCACGAGCGTGCGACCGTCAACTCAACGGTTGTAGGTTAATTCTCATTCGAGAGAATAAAATATTTAATATTTTAATTTCTTCGCTCTGGTCACCAGACAAAGCGCGGCGTCGAGTTCCGCCACTCAACCCGCAATGCCTCGAGACTTCGGAACGAAAGTGTCATAATGAGAACGTCTTAGCACTAGGTTCCCAGGTTCCCTCTGCATACCATGCGGCGGGATACATTTTATGTATATTTCAATAATCAATTTTAATAATTTGATATATAATTTAATAATTAATATAAATTTAGTAGTATTACGAAACTTGTAGACTCCAGACGTGTTGGAACGTTACCAATATATACATTTTACACAGCTATGTAGAAGTGATCAGTGATATGCTGAAGACAAACTGCCTTACTAATCGATTAAAGAGCATATGTAACGAGACCCGAGACAAGAATTCAAATTGGGCTAATGACTATAATATACATATAGAGCCTTGAATAAGCCCTTTTTTTGTTTAAAAAAATTAATTTAAAATATAATGCTTACAATGACATTACTCAAAGTATTGTCCATCATTAGAGACCACTTTCTCCCATCTCTTTGGTAGCAATTGAATCCCCCGTCGGAAAAACGACTCATCTTTCGAGGCAATCCAGGAATCAAGCCATTTTTCGGCTTCTTCAAAAGAATGGAAGCGCTGCTCGCTTAAACCGTGCGCCATCGACCGAAACAAGTGGTAATCGGAGGGGGCTATGTCCGGTGAATACGGCGGGTGGGGTAGAACTTCCCATTGAAGTGTTTCCAGGTAAGTTTTGACTGGTTTTGCCACATGTGGCCGAGCATTATCATGTAATAAAATCACTTTGTCGTGTCTCTGCTCGTATAGTGGCCGCTTTTCTTTCAGAGCGCGACTCAAACGCATCAACTGAAGTCGATAGCGAGCTCCCGTGATAGTTTCATTAGGTTTAAGCAGCTCATAATAAATTACGCCCTGCTGATCCCACCAAATGCAGAGAAGAAGCTTAGAACCATGGATATTTGGTTTTGGCGACGATGTTGATGCGTGACCCGGCATGCCCCACGATTTTTTTCGCTTTGGATTGTCGTAGTGAATCCACTTTTCATCCCCAGTGACGATACGGTGCAGAAAACCTTTTCTCTTTTGCCGTTGAAGCAACAATTCACACATGAGAAAACGTCGTTCTACGTCTCTCGGCTTCAACTCATACGGCACCCAATGCCCTTGCTTTTGGATCATTCCTAACGCTTTTAAACGTTTTGAAACTGTTGACGCATCTACTTGTAACGTTTTCCCGAGCTCTACTAACGTCTGACATGGATCTTCTTCAAGCAATGCCTCCAATTCTTTGTCTTCAAATTTTGTCGGTGCTCCAGAACGCTCTTTGTCTTCAAGGTCAAAATCATTACTTTTGAAGCGCCTAAACCAGTCTCTGCACGTTGTATTCGACAAAGCATTGTCACCATATGTCTCAACGAGAATTCTGTGTGCTTCTGCTGCAGATTTTTTCTGAATAAAGCAGTGCAATAAAATTCCCCGCAAAAACACTTTATTTGGAGAGACAGCAGCAGGGTAGACAAAGGGAAAATAAATATGTAGTTGACACTGTAATAAACACTATTCTATTATAATTTGAGGTTACATATAGTACTACTTTGGTGATTCGTTACCGTACGAAATTCCATGCGCAGAGTGCCGCAACGCCATCTTTCAAAAAACAGCGAGAACTTATTAAAGGTCCTATACGTTAATAAGAAATGTTCTCGGAAATAATATAATTGAATATATAACATTTTTTTAAGGCCAATCGTGGTGCAGATGCACAAAGCCTGACTGTAAAATCAACTGGTTGTGGGTTCGATTCGCACACGAGGAAATTAAATATTTATTTAAATTTATATTTTTATTTCTTTGCTCTGGTGTCGAGACAAAACGTGGCAGAACTTAATTCCGCCACTCAACACACAATGCCTCCAGATTTTGGCATAAAATGGGGAACAGAGTGTCTTAACACCAGGTTCTATCTGCCTACTCTGTTGTGTGATAGTGTGAAGCTACGGGATAGCTTCACACTGTATCACACAACAGAGTATGTTGCTGGATAGACAGAGGAAGCCTAATATTAAGACATTTCGCACCCCACTTTCCCCCGAATTCTTCATTGCGTGTAGAGTAGCGGAACTCAACACCGCACTTTGACTCGACACCAGAGCAAATAAATGAAAATACTATTATAAATATTTCATCTTCTCCAGTGGGAATCGAACTCACAACCTTTAACAAGGTCCTCACGAATATATCACAGAATTATGACAAGGACCTAGTGTTTAGTTTTAAATTATATAAATACAAAGAAATGCATAATAAAGTATGATTTCTATAAAATACAAGACATTTATTCGTATTTCTTACTAAGAAGAATATCACCGCATATAAAGCTCCAAGCTTTAACTTCTGTAATTGTGTCCCAGTAAAAGTAGAAATATTTTAACCTTTTTCCTTTTCCGATTTCTCGGCATAAAAAACTGTTTGTTCAATATCAACAGTCCTCCGACCTTGTCCTACTTCCGGATCAGTAAATTACTAACCCTCGCTATTTATACTAAAATATATTGATTTATATGAAACTGATAAATTTGGCCAGTCAGAGGCCAGTCGTGGCACAGGGGCACAAACTGTGACTGTAAAACCGACTGGTTGTGGATTCGATCCGATCCGTTGTGGACTCGAGGAAGTGAAATATTTATTTACATTTATATTTTCATTTCTTCGCTCTGGTGTCGAGGGCAAGCGCGGCGTTGAGTTCCGCCACTCAACACGCAATTCTTCCAGAACTCGGCGGAAAGTGGAGAACGGAGTGTCTTAACACTAGGTTCCCTCTGCCTACCTTGCTGTGTGCGGGATACAGCGTGAAGCTAATTTAATTTAATTTTAAATAGCATATTATACATTTTCTAGATACTTTTGTCGCTATCTAAGGACGACGACAGTAATTCCAATATAGTAATTATAATAAACAACGAGCGCAAACGATACTGGGAAAACTGCAACTTATTTTACGCTGCGAAATAAAATTTAAATTGCTTAGAGAAACAAATTGGTTTTATATCCTCTACTTTAACTTATTGCTTTAGAGTTGCAAAGCGTTAGTCTGCAAAGTATGAAAAATGTAAATTGATTTTATACTGAAATGATCGCAAGAAATTGATTTAACTGTGATGTTTAAACATTAAAATGTTTACTTTAAATTTAAAGTTCATCTGATTTATGATTTTTCGATTTTATAAAATAATTGTTTAAACTAAATCAAATTACAGGACTATTTTATACAAAAAACTAAATTAAATCGTAAGCTAATGGATTTACTTTTGAAGCGCCGCGAAGGGTTCTGTGATAAGCTAAACAAAATTTTAAATACATGGATAACAATAATTCACACACCCAGTTCTAAGCAGAGTGAATTCGAAAAAGCACTTTTTTCAGCGGATGAATGAAAGTATATGTAGAAGTTACATTTATTTTGTTTTTGTTTAAATATCAACACATAATTAGACTAGACATGATAAAAGTAAACCTTTTTTAAATTTTGTTTAAAATTTAAATTGGATTACAAAATTTTTGGCGAACCAATATATCTGTCAAACGTATAGCTCACCGGCGTAGAGGCTTTTACCATCGAAAATCAATGTACAAGATGTTTCAATAGGAACGAAAAAACTATTTTACTACAACAATTTTACTATTGTAGTCCAAGAATATATATATATATATATNAATTAAATTTTTCACAGTTTCAAATTAGCTTTGTAATTCCTAATTTGTTGGTCCAAAAAAGTGACAACTTTTTCTATGAAATTTGTTCGTTTCAAATCGGACAGTGATTCGGGCAGGTTCATGACAGGGAAACATTTTCGCATTAACGTTATCATTTCTTTTAACAAATATTATTTTGAATTAATATGCCTGAAAAAACCCTATTTGTTTAGTACGTACTAAAACCACAAGTATGTAATTTAATTATTATTATATATGTTTTGTTGCTTAATATAATCAAAAGTCTAATTAACTTATTTAAAGATGAATAATAAAAACTATTATATGTTGCAGAGTAAAATTTTTTGTGCCTTTTCCAGTCTACGAGTACGTCTATGGCTTTAAATGCAACGGTTATGGGTTCGATTCTCACTGACGAAAATGAATTATTTTTATTCTATCCTTCTGGCTACAAGACAATGCGTGGCGTTCTCAACACAAAATGTCTCGAAAATTTGTCGGTACACGGAGTATCTTACTACCTCCTCTTTTCCTACCCTGCTATATGCGGGGCACAGGAAAATCTTATTAATATTATATTGGCATAAAAAGTTAAAGAAAATTCATATCGCGGGACTATTCACTAATATTTCAAATATATACATATGGAACTTGCTAAATATTTCAATTATGTATTAAAAAAGAAGCAAAGATTTAAGATTACAATTTGTCTGCTAACTTGTTGTTCACGAGTTAGATAGACTACTTAGCTTAGATTGTCGTACCTTTCTTCCCATAACGCCACAAATGTAACACTGAACTGAGAATCTTAATATCTTAATATTAATTTGAATACTTGGACAAAGTCAGCCAACAATGTAAAAAAGAACCAATTCGACTAACCTTTTGGCGAATTACGAATTCTTACCTGCAAACCTCTCTATGCACACGTAGCGTTTATCACACATATGTATGCCGCACAAGCAAGGTAGGCAGAAGGGTCCTCCTTTTAGCACACTCCGTCCCCTTTTTCCGCTGAATTCTTGATTTTTTTTATGACAAAGGACAAGGCAAACGAGCGTTCGGGTCACCTGATGGTAAGTGACTACAGCCGCCCACGACCCCGTGCAACACCAGAGGAGCTACAGGTGCGTTGCCAGCCTTTAAGGTGGAGATAGACGCACTTTTTGAAGGTACCCATGTCATATCGACCTGGAAACACTGCCGCGGGTAGGTCATTCCACAGTTCCGTGGTGCGTGGAAGGAAGTTCCTACGAAACCGCACAGTAGTGGATTGCCACGTATCCAGATGGTGTGGATGATATTTTAGCTTATGTCGTACTGTGCGGTTAGAAAATTCGGCGGCAGGTAACAGGTCAAACAGACAACAATGTTAAATAGCAGAATTCAACGCCGCACTTTGCCTCGACAGCAGGGCGAAAAAATGAAAATATTAAATATTTAATTTCCTCAAATGGGGATCGAATCCACAATCAGTCGCATTTACAATCACACACTTGTGCCCCTGCGCCACGACTGATCTATATTAATTCAAAAGCTAAAAGCTTTTATATAAAATTATAGGAAAGAAAAAAAAATGACGGTTACTTTAAGTATAAATATGGTATATTAATTTTTAGTGTCAATATCAATCACGTCGTCTCATATGCCAATAAACACGAAAGGAAATTGAGTTGAGGGGCGCATCATACGTACATTCGAATTTCACGAAATGCCAAAACTTCGTTTTCCTTTGTCATTCATTGCTTATGGATATTTTGGAGATTGAATATGTAATATATTAAAGATGTCTTTTATAATATTAAGGTTAATAAGTGTATTGTAAAATACTTTTTCTTTGAAGATGATGACAAGTAAAAATAGATATATTAATAAATAAATTATTATAAACATCAATGCGTAACGATTATTAACAATTGCATTAATATTAATAATAATAAAATCAGGCCAGTCGTGGCGCAGGGGCACAAAGTGTGATTGTAAAACCAACTGGTTGTGGGTTCAATTCCCACTCGAGGAGATGAAATTTTTATTTAAATTTATATTCCGATTTCTTCGCTCTGGTGTCGAGGCAAAGCGCGGCGTTGAGTTCTGCCACTCAATACGCAATGCCTCCAGAATTCGGCAGAAAGTGGGGAACGGAGTGTCTTAACACTAGATTCCCTCTGCCTACCCTGCTGTGTGCGGAATACAGTATGTGTCAATTTGTCATGTCATGACAAAACTTTTTTATATAATAGAATGATATAGTTAGACACTTTAAAAGGAATACATTTCTTGAAACTAATAAAACCGGTTAAGGGCGAGTCGGACTCGCCCACCGAGGCTTCCAAAACGTCATCTATCTATATCTTTGTTACTACAATAAAATATTTATTTCTTTATAATTCACTATAATAATAAATTATAAAGCCAAAGTAAAGTCTGTATTGTAGTTAATTATCATTTCATGTACATTTCGTGTGTCTCTAATTAAACTGATTGACGTACCTGAGCTGAGGTGATCCTCATGAATATTGAGGAGCGAGGACGCGTCACACTGTATTAGACAAGCCAAATAATGTCGCAGAAATTGCTTAATTTAGTTTTACGTATTTTCTTATAAGTTAAATTATTTATTTTCTTGATTATGTTTTCTTTTAAAATTTATTATAGAAAAATTTTTTTTTTCAAATATCGTTTTTTTATGTAAACCAGATCTTTATTAATTTACTATTGTGCATATGTACATCATTAACGATTCCATTGCCACTCGACTGAAAGTCTTAAATTAAGTTTATTAAAAGTTAAATTAAGATAGAGGCCAGTCGTGGCGCAGCGGCACGAGGTGTGACTGTAAAACCGGCTGGTTGTGGGTTCGACCCCCACTCGAGGAGATGAAATATTTACTTAAATTTACATTTCCATTTCTTCGCTCTGGTGTCGAGGAGATGAAATATTTACTTAAATTTATATTTCCATTTCTTCGCTCTGGTGTCGAGGTTAAGCGCGGCGTTGAGTTCTGCCACTCAACACGCAATGCCTCCAGAATTCGGCAGAAGGTGGAGAACGGAGTGTCTTACCACTAGGTTCCCTCTGCCTACCCTGCTGTGTGCGGGATACAGCGTGAAGCTGATATTAAAAGTTAAATTAAAGTGAGGCATTATACGTTGCTTTTTTACCAAACATTAATTTTATAATTCTTACATTGAAAAGAATGTTCTTAATTATAACTACGTAAATATGTTCTTATAAGACAAAATAAAGTCGCGATGGCTAGGAACAATATCAGGCTGTTGAGATTCATTTTCTTGACAATTACTGACAGGTAATATAAAATCCTTCAAATAATGGAGGTAAACGTCAAAATTTAACTACTGTATAAAAGCAACTATAAAATAAATACCATAAAAGAAAATCGTTAGTTTCCTGCCAACGATCTGTTTAATTGAAACTGTCACCGTCATTTATTGAAATGTCAAATTAATATATATTCTGCAGATAAAGACTTTCATTCACGGCTTCAAAACAGAACAAAGAGAAATATTATACAAAAAATCCTTTTAGTTGGTTTAATTAAATAAAGTAAAGTTAAAACTCAATTGTGTTTTATCAATTTCAATCAGTTAATATGAAAGTGAAAATAACACCCAATTTTTTATTAAAATATATATTCCATTTTGAAACTTTAAATTAAAGCGAATAAATTTATTTGATAAACGAAATAATTAAAAATGCGGGATACAGCGAGAAGCCCACCTTATATTTAGTAGTAGTAGTAATAATCACTAAATATAACTTATAGTTGACTTTTATATATATCGCAAATGAGGCCGTCTCGGCGCAGTGGCATAACTTGTTTGCGACTGCAAACGCTACGGTTGTGGCTTCAATACCCTCTCGGGTGATGAATTGTAACTTATTAATATTCTACTTTCTTCGCTCTGGTAACAGCTCAAAACGCGGTGTTGAGTTCCGCCACTCTAAACGCCTCGAAAATTTGGCGAGAAGTAGAGAACGGAGTGTCATAACACTAGGTTCCCTCTGCATACCTGGCCTACCTTCTGCCTCTTCTTCGTTCTGGTAACTGCCCAAAACGCGGTGCTGAGTTCCGCCACTCTAAACGCCTCGAAAATTTGGCGAAAAGTAGAGAACGGAGTTTCATAACACTAGGTTCCCTCTGCATACCTGGCCTACCTTCTGCCTCTTCTTCGCTCTGGTAACAGCCCAAAACGCAGTGCTGAGTTCCGCCATTCTAAACGCCTCGAAAATTTGGCGAAAAGTAGAGAACGGAGTGTCATAATACTAGATTCCCTCTGCCTACCATGTTATATATACGGGATGCAGCGTGATGTTACAATAAAAATAATAATAATCAAAGTTGATTAATTTGTTATTAAAGACCAATGAAGACGAAGGAACGTGCTGAGTTAGACCTCACTCAACAGCAGTAATCCATTCAATTAGCTCTATACCAGGGATTAACAGCATTAAACGTTTTAATGATAGTTTGAGTCTTATCTTATTTTACGATAATCTCATTTGCTTGAAGTGGAAATTTACTATCCAATTTCTTATTTAGATAGTTAAGAAACAAGTATTTAGAGTTGAGTTTCGCCAATAAATACGCAATGATTTAAAAAATCGAAGGAAAAAAGGGATCGGAGAGTCTTAACACTAAGTTTACTCTTACAGTCTTGTTACTATTCCTTTTTTTACTATTACAGCGTAATAGTAAAAAAAGGAATAGTAACAAGAAGAAACAACAACTGATAGATATGTATACAAGATATCGCCTAAAACGCAACGGCTATAGACAATGATTTTAAATAAAAATATTATTTAAAATTCATAACTCGGAGAAATAAATTATTTTGTATAGATCCGTCGTCCGAATTAAGGCAGAAAGAGAACGGAGTGTCTTGACACTTGATTTAATTTGTTTACCGTACTATACATATGTATGTGGGATGAGAGCATGAATTTAAATAAATAAATAAACAACAATTCACATTTTTATACATTTTGATCGTAACATTTTAATGTCTCAAACGCGATCATTTGAGGCCGTCGTGGCACAGTGGGACAAGCGTGTGACTGTAATCGTCGGTTGTGTGATCAATTCGCTCTCGGAGAAATTAATTATTATGTATTAACATTTTCATTTCTTCGTTCTGGTAAGAAGGCAAAGCGTGGCTTTCAGTTCCGCCACTCAACACGCAATGTCTCAAAAATTAGACGGAAAGTGGAAAACACAGATCTCTGCGTACCCTGCTATATGCGGGATACAGCGTACTGAAAAAACCGATCCCATAAAGGCTTAAATATACCAAATATCTTATTTATCTGCAATCTATTTCAAAATATACTGTAAATACTCGTATAAATTTATAATTCTCCATTCTAGGCTTGGCTTTACGTGTCAGATGCATTAACGTCAGACCGACATATAGCGGTCAATTGATACATTGCCAAGCGGAAATTTAACACGCGCACTCTCCTACCGCAGTTAGAGCTATTGCTTTATAGATGGTTTAAAAACAACCATTTAAGGCTACAACGACATGTAATTTAGGTTATTGTGGTAGTTTTTTTTAATATGTTTTTAGTTATTTTTGTATATTTAAAAAAAATGTGTTAAAGCACTGTTCGTAAACGACATAGTTTTTTTAATTATGTTTAGAAATAATATATGTGAATTAATGATTTTGTCACGGTCAGTTATATGTTGCTCTTTCAAGGGTGACATCTATAATTTTTTTTTGTTTTTAGAATTAATCCGACAGAAATAATAAATGTTGTATAAAAGGAAATACTTTAAGTAATTCAACGCAATTTAGCTTTTTAACAGACTTCTAAATAAATAGTATATAGTGTACATAAATAATTAATTAATAGTGGGAATCGAACCCACAACCTGTCACGTTTACAGTCACACTTTGTGCCCCTGCGCCACGACTGGCCTCTAAAATAAATTATCAATTTTAAAGTAAGTTCAGTTTAAAAAAATAAGCTTTCCAGTCCTGCGTAGAGATTATCGAATAGTTACTATGAATGTGGCGCGGTAGTTATGAGTTTTAACGACGGAACTTAGTACAACTTCTCTCGTAAACTAGTTAAACAGTACTTTAACTCTAATTTTTTCCATTTCTCTCATGCCGAAGGTATTACAGATTTTTTTGTGCATAAATAAAATAGTCCTTAAAATATAAATTGTTCTTCACACTGCTTCACGCTGTATCCTGCTTGTAGCAGGATAAGCAGAGGGAGCCTAGTGCTAGCACACTCCGCTCCTCGCGCTTAGCCTCGACGCCAACGCGACGAAATGAAAATATTAAATATTCCATTTTCTCGAGCGGGAATTGAACCCACAACCTGTCACACGCTTGTGCCGCTGCGCCACGACTGGCCTCTTGTAAGTCTATGAATAAAAAATATAAATAATAAATTTCGAAATTCAATATTAAGGTTTTCGATATTAAGAGCCCTATTAAATTGCTACGTTCCATAAAGTTAAATACATCTGTTGTTTATTTTAGCTTAAATTACTTTTTGTAATAACAATATTGTTATTATATTTCGTTAATGGAATCGTGATAAATATAAGTACGTATTTTTTTTAAATGAATACTAAAACTTTCAATATTATTTCTACAAAAACATTAATAATACAATAATATTTTTGCATCATTAAATGGGCAGAGACGCTTTAGCCATTTTTTCATTCGTCCTTCCAAAATGGATCATACAAATGAAAACGTAATATACTTTTTAAAATATGTACTCGTATAGTTCTTTCATTTCTTTTTTTTTTCGCTTCTCGCTGTATCCTGCATATAGCAAGGTAGGGAGAAGGAACGTGGCAACCTAGTGTTAAGACACTTCCGTACAATACAGTATTGGTACTGAAGCTATTATACTGCAGCGAAACGAGCGAAAAGGTATAACAGAAGAAATATGAAAAAAAGTACTAGCGAGGACGTCGCGTTAAAAATGAAGAAGAACACGCTGAGGTAATTTGGGTATTGAACGAATTAGTGATGAGAGAATAGCAAAAAAAATTAAGGAAATTGAGTAGTACCGTTCGGCGCTCCATCCTCTCTAGCTACCCTGTTAGGGATAAAGCGTAAAGCTAAAAGATATATACAAATATAACAATCAGCTTTAACATTTTATCTATACTAATATTATAAAGAGGTAAGATTTGTATTTTTGTATGTATGTATGTATGTATGTTTGTAGTGTTTTCACACAAAAACTACCGGACCGATTTCAAAAATTCTTTCGCAATTAGAAAGCTGCGTCTTTACTGTCCCACATAGGCTATATTACATTTTCAAAAACAATAGGGCAGTGGCGTAGCGAGCTTAACTTGCGCCCGGGGCAAAATATTTTTTTAGCGCCCCCCAGGTGAAAACCTTATAATTTCATTTGTAAAATATATTAGCAAATTAATAATTAGAGGAAATATTTACTTAAATTTATATTTCCATTTCTTCGCTCTGGTGTCTAGGCAAAAGCGCGGCGTTGAGTTCCTCCGCTCAAAATGTAATGCCTCAAAAATTCAGCAGAAAGTGGGGATCGGAGTGTCTTAACACTAGATTCCTTCTGCCTAATCTGATACAGCGTGTTAATTAATATTCTAACATTCTGATATTTAATTTAATTTTTAATTAATTAACAAAGTTTTAATTTATTTATTTAAAGTTTTACTTGACTTTAAATTACACAAAAAATGTAGTTGAGAAAACAAGGCTACATTTTGAAATGTACAATGTCATATTTTTTATTTTACATATTTATAAAGAAATATTTAAAATAAACGCAGTTTTAAAAGAATAAAATTTAAAATATTTATTATCTTTAAAAACATACATATATGATAATAACATGAATATTTATTATAATACAATAATAATACTACTTAGGTCGGTACTAAGTATAAATTTTCCTAGCTTTTGCAACAAGCAAATTTATCAATAATATCATTAAAGTTAATAATTTCAAATTTTTCTTTTTACACTTAAAAATGCTAGGTCACTTATGCGATCTTGTCCCATCGTTGATCGTAGATATGTCAAAATTATTTTTAATTTGCTGAATGAACGNAAGTGCATTAAATCAATAAACGCACACTACCATGCCTTTGTGGCAATATTTATACTTTTAGTGGCATACCTACACTTTGCTATGGCAACGCCAACGCGTATTATTATATGGGTACTCTAGAAACATAAAATCTTTAATTGTCGCGATTTTTACATATTTTAAATAAATCTTTTAAATGTGATAAATAATATAAAAAATAATAACCTTTTATTTCTTGCTAAGGCAAATTTACAAAAAGGATTTTTTTCGCGTGTATTTCATTTGAGGTAAATAACCAATGCGATATTTAAATAAAATTAAAATTTAAAAGTTTTTCAGACCATTTGGCGCCCCTATGTGAGTAACGCCCGGGGCAAGATGCCCCCCCTTGCCCCCCCCCCTCCCCTCACTACGCCACTGCAATAGGGAGTGTGAAGAAATTGATCTAAAAAATTTTATCATCGCGTGCGCTGCGAAAACTATTGATGATAGAACAAAATAATGTTCTACAGTATTATAGAACGCATCAATATCTATAAAAAAGTCCGCGACACCATATGTCTAACTACTATAGTTATGACAATATAACTATTTTTTTTATTTTATAAGTTGATGAAAGTGCCGGCAATGATCAAACCATTTTATTCATACCTCTGCATTAATCCTTATTCTATTAAATTATATTTTATTAAAGATAATTTCAATATGTGTAAAATACTTTTTAAATTAACAAAATCGGACATTTCATTCAAAAGATATAACAAATTTAAAACTATCACTCTAAAGAAAATCATGTAATAATAGAAAATGCGGAGAGTAGCCTCGCGCACCATAGCGAGAAAGTAACTCTGCGGGGTGGTGGGAGGTGCATCGATATCACTAACATTATGAAGACAACCGATTAGATGTTTTGTTTCTTTATTTGAATTGAATAGGCCCTGAAACTACGGGACCGATTTGGAAAATTCTTTTAGAATTAGACGATTAACGTATAAAAAAATACCAAAAACCTTATATCGCATACGCTGTGGAAAGTATTGACATTAGAGCAAAATAATTTACTACAATTTTATAGAAGACATCAATATCTACAAAAAAGTTTACGATACCATGTGTAACTGTTACAGTTATGCCACTAATTTTCAAAGGAAAATGTGCAAATTGACTAGAACAGAGCCGCCATCGTAGTGCAGAGGGACATCTCAAAATATATGTATTATTGTAAAAGCATAAAAAGAGTGTGTAATAAAAAAAAAATCTGCCATCGCATGCGCTGCGGATACTATTAGTAATAGAATAAAACATTGTCTTATCTCTATCTCTATATATATTATAAAATAAGAACGCCTTCCGCCTCTGTCTGGCCTTTCTAACTCTTCTTCTTCTAAACCACCCAATGGATTTTGATGCGGTTCACCGTTAGATAGAGTATTTCTTAGAGAAGGTTTATATATAGTTTATTATATGTATATTTTATTGTAATTTGACATAAATATGTCGTAGCGATCAAATTGCAACACGATTCTTATTCATTCTACCCTACAACTTATTTGTTAGCGATCGTATAAAAGACCGCACGGACATTGTACGGGCAGTCTTGGCTCTGGTGTGGCTCGGAGCACTACTCGTGCTCTGCCACTGACTAACCTCGACTATTCGGATAATTGATTATTTAGTTAATCGATTATTATCGTAATTATGAATGTGGTTAACACCTATTTGTAATTGCATTGGGCTGGAGCAGTGAAGGCGAGTGTTTGTTACAGTAAAAGGTACCCTGAAGCCTACACCTGTGGTCGCAAGTCCCAGGCACTGCTCCGAGCTTCACATCGCTTAAAGAGTAAGATAACATTAATTATCCCATCATGAACAACTGATGTTTGTCCGACACGACTGTTCTACTGACTGACTACCTTCTTATTATTTATTATGCTTTGCTGAGTGTTTGTACATGTGTCATGTGTTCACATATGAGTGGAACCACAGGCCTGGTCGAGGTTCCATTCGTGTATTATTTACGCCCACCGCCGTCGGTCGTCTCTCTCTCTCTCGTCTCTCTCTCTCTCTCCGACAAATATAATAAATGTGTATAAAGTTCTACCCGTTGAGACACTTTCACGGATGCGCTGCTTTAATGGTAAGTCCTACATGAAAACAATGTACTGTAGTATTATTCCTATTAATAAAATTCTACAAAAAAGTCAGCGACAGTATATTCGGATCTTCTAAGGATAACATACAGTGAGCATATTTCTGTCTAAAAATAGTAATTTGAATATATTTTTTTATTGTGAGAGATGTTTGTCCGTAATGGTATCAATCCCTATCCTTTTAAATACTTTATTAATTTTCTACGTTAAACGAAGATAAAATTTGCTCTTTTAGTTTGTAGTTTTAGAGAAAAACGCATTTAATTGTTGACACATCACGCCAGCTATAAACCGCAGTTTTGGCTCATGTTTCATTCATCCCTTACTCTCAGCATATAAATAAGTATATTAGTTGTCTTGGCCATTTGGTGTTGATCAAAATGTCCTTTACATAAATTTATAAAAAAATAAATTACCAAAAAATCCTTGCTATGAAACGATTCGCCGCCCGCCTTGCGTAGACAGAGAAGCCTCTTCCCCCCCCCACCCGATGTCGCTGTAAAAGCCAGTAGGGCTAACAACATAAAGTTCAAGTTTGAAAAAAAAGAGCAAAATCAAATAAATGCCCAAAAGCCTTAAATTACTTAATGATGCCGTCTTGACACAGTGGCACAAGCGTGTGACTTTAAGCGCGACAGTTGTGAATTCAGTTGCCATTTTGAAAAAAGAGATTTACTTTATTAATATTTTCATTTTTTCATTTGTTGAGACTTTCTCAAGCAGCCACGTAGTTCTCGCAATTTGTGTATGATAGATAGTGATTTGTTATTGTATTACTACTAATATATAATCTATATTTTAACCCGGAATTTATGTGGGAAAAATTACGTTTGCAGTGTGCGCGCAATTACAGTTTACCTAGACAAATATGAAATAACTAAACATTTTTCTTTTAAATAAATTCTTGCAAGCTAAATCAAATCAATTCCCAAAAGACTTAAAATTATAATTATTTAGTGCACAACAGTGTGGATAACCAAACTAAAAAATAATCCATTTTGAAGGTTCCGTACCTCAAAAGAAAAATCAGAATCCTTATAGGATCACTTTGTTGTCCGTCTGTCCGTCTTTAATTGTCATTATAAATGCATAACGCAGGCTATAAACAACTGTATCGACTCATGTTTCATTTATACCTTACTCACAGCATATAATTAATATTGGCCATTTAATGTAGATAAAAACTGACATTTACTGTTTTTAATTTTAATAAGTACTTTTGAAGCTGTACCACAGATTTAAAATTACATTACTAAAAATATTTGCTGCGCCATATGTCTCGACGCCCGCCACGCGTCGTTTGCTTATAAAAGTGCATCCGCCACGGCCGCCTAGCTCCTTTCCCCCGGGTGTAGAAGGAGGGCCTGATCATGTTTTCTAAGACTCATCAGCTATTCGAGAAGTCATTCCTTCCACTTCTCCAGCACTTCGAAGCAAATAGTTTGGCGAGCGGGCACTTAACCACTCTGCAGGTGGCCAGAGGGGGTCACTACGCTGCAGCAACGATTAACTGAAAGGAGAGTGCAATAGTTCCTCGACGTAGCACCTGGTTTCGGCCGTGTGTGTTATGCGGGGCTACTTTATAAAGTGATCAAGGCCGGCACCGACCGACTACCGACTACCTACTTGATAGGACATTTTTCGTGAGAGTGGAGAGTGTAGCAGCCACTCGATCGCTGCCGGAATCCCCCAGGGCAGCATTTTGTCACCTGCCCTCTACAAATTATATACCGATGACATCCCAACGCACGGCCTTAAGTTGGGCCTCCCTGACTGAGTGTCTCAACTGGCTGAGCTTACCGCTCAGGTGACATTTGATCATCCTTCCAATCCCACCAAAAAACTCTCTCTGTATCTGGTCTAGGGCAGGTACACAGTCCTAGGGCCAAAGGGCCCCCTAACGATGCACCCATATTGATGGTTGCCGCTCGAGACCACGGCCAGACGGCCTTGATGCCGTTCCNACTAGAGGGCGCGCGCGGCTTCGCCCGCTTATTAGGAGTGAATTCTAAAAAAACCACGAAACACGTGTTCAATAAAATATTTTTAACAGTCTGAATTTAAATTTTTATAAAAATCGGTGGCAATTTAAAGATTTTTCCATACAAACTTTCAACCCCTTATTTGAACCCTTAGGGGGTGAATTCTTAAAAACCATGAAACACGTGTACAATGAAATATTTTTAAGAGTCTGAATTTCAAATTTTATAAAAATCGGTGCAGATTAAATTTTTTTCCATACAAACTTTCAATCCCTATATCGTCCCTTTAGGGTTAAAATTTTTCGAATTCCCTTCTTAGTGGATGTCCAAATTGCACGTTTCTACCATCAGCGGTTACGGCTCTGCGTGCGTCTTACCTCAGTCAGTCAGGTACAATTCCTTTTATATATATCAGGGGTTCCCAACCTTTTCTTGATCAAGGACCACTTTTATCATTCTTGGTAGCAGGGACCACTATACATGTAGGTATAATAAAAATTAACTGTGATAATCAAACAGAAACTTCGCGTCACCATCCCCAGTCATAAAATTAAAATCGTTCGTGGACCATATTTAGGCCTCTGCGGACCACTGGTGGTCCGTGGACCACTGGTTGGGAACCACTGATATATATAGTTTATTTCAGCGCAACATAGTTGGTTTCATCTTTCGTTTAAATATTTTTACATAAAAGAACAATAGGTAGACTACCTACTACGTTGTTTATAATTTTTACCATTTAAGTATTGTTGTTTGTGTCGTTTGTTTAAGGAACGCATTTCAGTATATAAGGTAAATAATTCAGTAGTTTAAGCGGGCGAAGCCGCGAGTGGGTCGCTAGTCTAGTATAAAGTTGAACTTTATAGTACATCGTCATAATAAATACTTCACGAGATATCATAGATTCTAAGCTAAGACTAAGCTTTTTAGCTTAGATTACGATTAATTAGCTTGGTTACGGTATGACTGACCCCAACAGGCATACGACGTTGACGACTGTTTCAATTTTATAAATTTTCGATATGTTACTTATGCTTATGAGGCTATTTGCTATTTATTATTATTTATATTTTTGTTTGGTCATCGCTACCCAAATCGTAGTAGATTAGTTATATTTTAAACCGACTTTCAAAAAAAGGAGATTCTGGATTCATCGAAACCTTTTTTTATGTATATTCAGCGATTATTCGAAGACGCCTGATTTGATTTGGATAATTCTTTGAAAGCGTATATCACCTCATAGGTGGTCCCATGGTGACCATGTCAAGATCTGAGTATGAGTCCTGGAGAAATCGAGGGAACTCTTCTAATTTTATAGGCACACTTACAAGGATTAGAATATTTTTTGTAAAGACTCAGGTGTTTGCTTTCGGAAATCACAATTTGATGACTGTAACTTATGATGAAGACCATAGATGGCCTAAGTAGTTGTACTACTTTTATTGTAATAGTTACAAGGAACAACATTTTCAAAACGTTTCGCCAGAAATGAGATTCCTCAATCGTTGCATTTCTTTTTACCCAATTTCAAAAAAGAAAATGTTCTCATTTTCAATCGACTTTAAGACAGGGAAAGGTTCTCAATTCGCCCGAATATTTTTTAAGTACGTTCTTGTCAATATGCCCGATTAAGATTGAAGCTACTATGTAATAGTACAATCAGTACTCGGTCGAGAAGCATCCTTCAGATCTACCCATCACTCAAAATTGTAAAATAAATTAATTTTTAACAAACTTTGTTTGTTTTAGAGGCCGGTCGTAGCGCAGCGGCACGAGGTGTGACTGCAAAACCGACTGGTTGTGGGTTCGATCCCCACTCGAGGAGATGAAATATTTACTTAAATTTATATTTCCATTTCTTCGCTCTGGTGTCGAGGTTAAGCGCGGCGTTGAGTTCTGCCACTCAACACGCAATGCCTCCAGAATTCGGCAGAAAGTGGGGAACGGAGTGTCTTAACACTAGGTTCCCTCTGCCTACCCTGCTGTGTGCGGGATACAGCGTGAAGCTAATTTTATTTTTTTTTTGTTTGTTTTATTTGGTACCGACTTCAAAATTATAAAATTTTTCTTTAACGGAATGGAGTGTCTTAACACTCCGTTCCCTACACTAAAGATAAACATATAAAGTCACGAATACGTATGTATAACTAATCGAGGCCAGTTGTGGCGCAAAGGCATGTGACTGTAAATGTGACTGGTTGTAGGTTCGATTTCCACACGAGCAAATGAATTATTGAATATATTAATACTTTCGCACTGGTAACGAGGCAAAGCGAGGCGTTGAACCTCGCCACTCAATACGCATTGTCTCTAGAATTCGTCAGAAAATGGAAACGGAAGGGTCTCAATGGGACGCAGTATCTTAACACTACGTTCCTTGATTCCCTCTGTCTACTCTGCTATGTGCGGGTTACTTCGTGAAAACATAAAAAGATTACTAACACTATTAGATTTTAATTACATCCACGTCAATTTTTTTGTATAATGTTTTTTCAGATTTACTTATTTATTATTATATATAATAATTGAAGTTAAAAATCCTAATTAAATATTATATTTTTGGGCTACATTATAAAATAAAGACAGTAAGAGAAATAATACATAATTATCATTAGGGATTTTCCTTAATATTATGGTACCGTCAGTTACTTGGCAAGTTTTCCCGATACTCATTACTCTTCGCGAATGGGGTTCACCAAAACTTTTCGCTCGAGTATAAATTAAGCATCAAATTTCCGAGCTGCCTTTTACACATGCCTTTTCTGTGAGAGCTTCTGCGACAAACTTTCCAGATTATAAACGTACGCAATAAACAATGGATAGTTAACGAAATTGACTTCGATAATAATAATGAATATCGATTAATAATTATTTTATTGTTAAAATATTTAAATAAATAATTGAGACTGCCCTGGCGCAAGGGCAAGCGACTGTGTTGCGAAGGTTTTGGGTTCGACAGTTCAGAAAGTGGAGTGTAGATACTAAGTTCCCTCTGCCTATCCTGCATGAGGTATACAGCGTGCCGCTGAGAAGTAGCTTCTGTTCTGCAAATTGTTGGGAAGTGGTGATCCACGGACCAGAGATATCTTGAGGAGAATTGTAATTTATCCACCGCTTTTAGTTTGAATTTATTGGCTCACACAGTGCAATGCAAGAGCTATATGCTCGACATATTAGAAATGCCCAGTTTGCGTTATATTGCGGGGAAACCGCATGAACTTTCCGTGACGATGAAGCCAGTACACCTACACCTAAATATTAAAACATAATTCATTTTAAGTTTACAAAAAAACAACAAAGATAATATGCCAAGTTGCTTAAGCGACCAAATCAATGAATGTTCTGATGTGACGATGACAGCCTGTCAAATACATTTTAAGAAAATATGCGGAAATCATATGGTGCAAGAATAACTAAATCTTAATTTGTTAAGATTGATAGTTTTTTTGAGTCATTTTTGATCGTTTTTTGTCATAGTTTTTTTTAAGGATTAATATTTATTTTAAGGACATTATTATTAACAAAATACACACAAATCGTCAATTACTATGACAGATAAATGTGAAAATAAAAAAACAATGTTTTTATTCAATAAATAAGTTGAAAATTCTTATCTGAAGTAAGGCTAAAAGTAAATGTTAGGCATTGAGGAAATAACAAGAATTCAGGTACATTGCTCTTATTTGGAGAGAGTACCTATGTTGTTTTAGAAATTTAATCAGAACTGACAAGTGTCACTTATTCTTATTCCACGAGAAGATATATTAAACAGAAAGTCGTGTTAAGCTAAGAGTCGAAGTAAAGAAAAGAATATAAATATATGTTAATGTAATTTGTTACAAATATTTTATACTTTGATAAAATTCGATATACAAAATGGACGAAAAAAAAACTGAGATTATAATTTATTAGCTTCACGCTGTATCCCGCGTATTGAGTTGCCTTGGGGCCAGAGCGAAAAAATGAAAATATTATAAAATAATATCTCATTCCCCCGAGTGGAAATCGAACGCACAACCGTCGTGTTACAGTTACGCCACGCGGTGGGCTTCGACGGCCTCATATATTTTATCGTTATATTTTGCCTCAATATATAGTAACATTGAACAAAACATAAAATAATTTTATCATACAATTATAGATACTTGTACTGCATAAAACTGAAATATAAAAATAAATCTTTAAAATAGAAAACTGTTCAGGCGATTTTCTTAACAGAAATTAAAGCAAATTTCGTAAGGAAATGTATATCAAGATATTTTTAAGTGATACCGGCGTTGTGTCGTTAGAGGCAATGATATTAAGTTTTACCTCAGACCTGATTTATGGGAACACGAGGAGTGGCAATTTCCTTAGCGGAAGTGTTGCTATGGCGACGTCGTAACTAGGTGCCTTCTCTCAAATTTCCTGTTGTGTGTCAGTATGCATTTTACATTTTCCAACTTTTAAAAGCTTTAAAGTGGTTGATAGTGATAGTTATAATGAAAACAGGAGAACATCGTACATCACTAACTACATGCTTACTAATAATTGGTTTAATAATGTCATTTGATTTAATTTTTCTCTTCCTTGACAGTGTATAAATAAGTTTATTAGCACTCGTATTTCTTAAAAAAATATGTAAGTAAATTCTAATAATAACGATTTAATTATAGTAAATAATGTATACTGATGTCCAATCTCCATTCTGCTTGTTTAAGCAGTCCAATGAACTAAATATATTATATATCACAAGTCATAACACTTGCCTATTGTAGAACATATATGTATGAAGGGTAGGTAATAATTATTGTATCAATATCTATCAGGCGCAGGGGCACACAGTGGGACTGTAAAACCGACTGGTCGTGGCTTCGATCCCCACTCGAGTAGATATTAACTTACATTTATATTTCCGTTTCTTTTCTCTGGTGTTGAGCAAAGCGCGGCGTTGAGTTCTGCCACTCAACATGCAATGACTCCAGAATCCGGCAGAAAGTGGAAAACTGAGTGTTTTAACACTATGTTCCCTCTGCCTACCCTGCTGTTTGCGGGATACAGCGTTAATACCTATCAATTTAGTTGAAGGTGACCGGAAATATTTGGGGTTCTGAATTTTTTTCTTATCACTATATACTTCGCTTCGCCCGCTTATTTGCACCCTTAGAGGTGAATTCTAAAAAACCATGAAACACGTATTCAATGAAATGTTTTTAAGAGTCTGAATTTCAAATTTTATAAAAATCGGTGCCGGTTTAAAAAAAAATCATACAAACTTTCAACTCCTATTTCATCCCTTTAGAGTTCAATTTTCAAAATCTCTTCTTAGTGGATGTCCAGATTATGAAAATAAACATCTTTCCAAATTTCACGTTTCTACGCACAGCGGTCACGGCTGTGGGTGCGTCTTACCTCAGTCAGTCAGGTACATGTCCTTTTATATATATAATATAAATTGTAGCAGTAGGAAACCTCTAGGCCGATACGTAGTCTTAGTGTTCTGGTTTATGATACATATAAATTAAGTTAGCTTAGTATTGTCACGTTTTATTTAAATTAAAACAAATAAATCAGTTTCACGGAATCGAACTTACAACCTGTCCCGTCTACAGTAACACACATGTGTTCCTGCGTCACGACAGGCATGTCTTTTTATTACTATTGAATAAAACGATCCTGACATAACTATATGTATCATACCTATACTAAAAGACGTTTAGGTATATAATTTTTAGGTATTGATAAACAACATGCTGCTTTAAACTTCACCACCTACCAAACATGTTTTTCTAATACCACTTTGTCACACTTTACACGATTCAAAACACACCTAAAAACACATAAATAACAATATATTGTTGTAAAATTCTAATATTAAAAGGCAGGTTAAAAAAATAACATAAAGAGAAATATTATAACACAGCATATAGAAAGGTATTATAAAAGAGTTTTCTCTAGTCAGAGCGGTGTGGATACAGCCTGCAAAAGGTAATTATGAGAGAACATTTAAAAGTCGCAAGAAACCACAGGAGGTCATGAAATTTTTAATTAAACCGCCCAGGTTTTTACTAAAATTACTATACCAAAGCGAACAAAAGTATCGCCGTTTTGTTATAAGTTGTAGATTTGCTCTTAAAAGTTTAATTTATGTATTATATTTCATTAATAATTTAGTGTTATGGAATCTTTTAACTAAATGTAAGAAAACTATTGTTAGACTTTAAATAGAATATTTTTTTTACATAATAAATAATTAAAGAATATTATATATAAAAATTCAGCAGAAAGTACGTCTTAATGGAGTGTCGGAACACTAGATCCCCAAGTTCCCTCTGCCTGCTGCTGTGTACGAGATACAGCGTGTAGCTAAAGCTATAATTAAAGTAATTGCATTTTTTCAATAAATAAAATAAATAATCTTGTATTTTAAAGTTAAGAAATCACATTAACAATTTAGGGCAGAAGATTTCATTTTGGAAGGCAAGCAAAGGAACTTAATCTTATAGTATACTACTAGATCGCGTGGGATCCATCCATTATCACAGAATATATCACAATTACAAGAATAGATATGTTGTTTTAGGCGATCCAGCGATCAATGGTNAAATAAAATGAGAATCAATACTTTCATAATTCTTAAAATTATCCCAAACAAACACATACTTAGCACGGTTATTAGAAAAGAATTTTTAGAATAGAATTAGAATTTTGTTAAGTAAATAAAAATATACACAAAAAAAATATTAATAAGCAAACTTTTAAGTATTTTAAAGGCTGGAATACAAAAAGACATTTCTACAAAGACGTTTACAATCGTCTCTTAACAGCCATTCCTCTCTGAATTACTGGCGCAGAATATTAAATTGTGCCAATCCCACTCAATGCTGTTTTACGGTCACTTGAGGAGAAAGGAATAGTGTTTCTGTGAAAGAATATTTACTTTATTGAATTTTAGTTGAACGATGAATTAAATTAAAATTCACAAGACAGAATATTTTTAGCGCGTTGTTCTTTTAAGAATGTACTTTTTAAATTATATGAACGGAACGAATTGAATTTGGTCTCTCAATTTTATAATATTGATCAAAATATGAAACAGTTTTATTCATTTTTGTAGTAGCACAAACACTTAGTTTATTATATAATATTATATATTTCTCTATGAAAAAAAATAATAATTGAATACCACAAAGAAAGCTTTTATTATCGACAAGCAAAATGTATGTCAACGTTAGTTTTTACAAGCCCCAGACAAAGTTTCGTGATAACAGTTAATTTACTTTATAAAAAAGAAAGCAGCTTTGATAAAAGTTTGTCCAGTTTATCTTCTAAGGCTCGATTTTCGTTCTTTGGTCTTTTTGCAGATATCAAAGACGATGTGGGCGTTGTTTGGAAGGAACTTTAAATTTTGAATATACAAATAGGTATGAATAAAGATATATCTGATATTATTGTAGGTAGGTGTTCCACTGTTTAGCGACAGTTCTTCGTGTTTATTCGGGAATGGAAAATTTTATATCTTAAATATGTATAAAAATATATATTAAATACGTATGTATTTACTTTTTAACTTAACGAATTATATAGTTAGTAGACAATATGATGTAAGCTGTAATAGAAGGCTATAACACTTAAAAAATGTTAAAGTGAAACATTGCTTACCACCACCGCCATTAAACGATATCTCTAAATTAGCAGAAAGTGGAAAACAGTTTGATTTATATATAGGCAGGGCACAGTGAGGCCACAGTGAGGGCGCAGTAAGGGCTCGACAGTCGACAGGCTACTGATATATATACATCACAATGCGCAGTATTATACTAATTAACTGAGTCGTACGAAGCCTCGCAATTTGTGTTGCGCGTCATAATTATATGTAAACTGTGCCATTTGTATGGATTATTTACGCTTTTATAGTCACGTGGAGCTTCCTGCGCGATAAAATGATTGTGTTTAAACAGAATTACGTATCATTTTAATTCTTGTTCTCGTCCTTAATTGTATTTATTCATAAAATACTATTAATATGTGATATTAAGTGCACATTAGTTTGTTTTTGAAAATAATATTAAAACGAAGAAAGCCTCCAGAATTCGGCAGAAAGTGGGGTACGGAGTGTCTTAACACTAGGTTCCCTCTGCCTACCCTGCTGTGTACGGAATACAGCGTGAAAAAAAATCGTTTTTTTAGGTGGGATTTTATGAGATCAAAGGCTAAAATCTTCAGGTAAGTGCGTCTATTTTGAAATCTTCCATATTAGTAAGATTTGACGAGTGCAACAATATTATGGAATTGATTACCACAATATTTAGAATTCGATAGAAAACACAAAGACTCGAGCGCATAGTTTAGAAACTTATCACAACATAGTTAAAAACTTATCATAATTTTTCAATTTTTTTCATCCACTGCTACGCAATACATCTGGAACATTGATAACAGTGACTAGTGACGAATTATAACCCACCTGGGTAGATATTTCAAGTTCTTCGTCTAATTCTTGTAGTAATTGTACCTAAGTTCTTAGAATCATCAAGAGTTTTCCTCCAACAACAACAACTCCAAAAAATCTTTTATGGAAAAGACAAGGCAAACGAGTGTTCGGGTCACCTGATGGTAAGTGATTAACTCTGCCCACGACCCCGTGCAACACCAGAGGAGCTACAGGTGTGTTGCCGGCCTTTAAGGTGGGTTGGGCGCCGGAGCCCGACATTACCTGATGCGAAACGCAGTGGCATAATGCCACTACTTAACGCTGGTTTTAAATGCCGGGGGTGGTAATGATCCGATCGAGTCTGCCCATGCGTGTTGCCATTGCTGGCGACGTGACTCTACCAAACGTACTTTAGTCATCTCTTACGACACCACCAGTACCAGGATGATCCTATTCTAGGCCGGGATCACATAAATTTCTACACCATATAAGTATAATAGAATATATTTAAAATATTTGTGTTAAGTCTTTTTACAATCGTACATCAAATTTATCAATAAATACTATAAAATAAGAGCGCCAAAATCAAATAACAAAAAAAAAGTTAAAATAAAAACTAAAATATTTACCTTGGAGTACTGGTGTACCCCAACAAGAACAAACACGCCTCTCTCTGCCCCCTACAAAATACACGGTCGTGCAATATAAACCGTTGCTTAGGAAAAAAAATACAAATGGTTTTCTTTATCATATTTGATTTGTACCCCAAGGTACGGTTCGAGGCTTAAATACTCTAGAATAAATTTGATAAAATAATGTCTAGACAAGATAATTAATTCCTAAAATGATAATCTTGTTGAGGACAGCGTGGTCCGGTGAATGGTTGTGGGTCTTATTTACACTCAAATAAATAAAATATATTTCTTTGCCTTGCTCTGAAAAAAAAAAATACAAAAACTTACTGACTTAACTCAGCAGCTTTTGCGGTTAAAAAAATCAGACTATTAACTAACATGAAAATTTTATGTACGTTAAGAAGAGTATTAAAGATGAACATATCAAGCTGAAATTAATATCAAATATCCATCCTTTGGAGCACAGAAATAATAAAACCTCTAAAGCAACGTAATCAAAAGATACGAGCGTTTATACTTCGTTTTTGCCACATTTTCTATGAAATCGGCGTGTAATCAAAAACTATAGAGTAGTTCCCATTGACCTATAAGTAATGAAATTGAGTAACGAAATTCGGCAAAAACTTTTATACGTTATACTTCCTATTCCGGTCAACACTTATAATCATAAATATGGTACAGAAAAATCAGTATTTGAATTTGAGTCACATTAGGGCGGTTTTTTTAATGATTGTTTTTAACAAGAAACACGTTCTTCACTACAATATAGATTTTACTATTTTGACTATTTCATTATTTTGATGTGTACTTTTACGATTTTGCTGTCAAAGCATAACTCTGAATTAGGACAATAAAATGTCAGAGCCACTTAAAGTGTTAACAAATTTCACTTTAATTGGTGCTCTTCGTAAAATGTTTTAGGGCCGCAGAAAGCCAAGAGTAATTATTGTCAATTATAGCTTTTATATCAATTGAGAATTTGTTAAAGTATTAATTGAAGTCTCTACAAGATATCCTTTTGATTTAACTAGTTACTTTATTACATTAGCTATCGACGATGAAGTTAAAATATTTGCATGACATGGTAAAAATGTTTATATTTTTGTTAGCTTCATGCTGTATCCCGCTAGCGGGTTGGCAGAGGCAACATAGGAATTTAGTGTTAAAGTCAAAGTCATATAATTTTATTCAAAATTAAGGTTACATGCTTCATTTTTTGAACGTACAAATAATTTACCATCAGTTCGCTAAAGTTAATGACTCAAACCTGAGAAAAATCGGCGCAAGAAACCAATTTTGGCAAAAAGATTTTGCCAAAATTGGTGATGTACATAATATCAATACTAGAAATAGGAGTAAACTTATTGCACCTGTAACCCGATTACATCGGGCCCGTAATTCTTTTATTGAACAATGTGTACGCTTTTACAACAGGATCCCAGAAACCGTCCGAGAATGTTCTATATCACAATTTAAGAGTTGTGAAAAGACGTTTGTGTATTAAAGGTCATTACCAAATTAAAGATTATATAAATGATAACTCGCCTTGGGAATGAAATGCTCGCTCCAGTTTGTTTCAAAGTATTATGGCAAATAATATAATTTAATTGATTAAAAAAAAGTCCCGCTGAGTTTCTTGCGCCATTTTTTCTCAGGTCTAAGGCATTAACTTTAGCGAACTGGTGGTAAATTATTTGACGTTAAAAAAATGAAGCATGTAGCTTCTTATTTTGAATAAAATTATTTGACTTTGACTTTAACACTAAATTCCTATGTTGCCTCTTACTACCCCGCTAGCAGGATACAGCATGAAGCTAACAAAAATATAGACATCTTTACCATGTCATGCAAATATTTTAACTTCATCGTCGATAGCTAATGATGTAACTAGTTAAATCAAAAGGATATCTTGCAAAGACTTCAATTAATATTTTAACAAATTCTCAATTGATATAAAAGCTATAATTGACAATAATTACTCTTGGCTTTCTGCGGCCCTAAAACATTTTACGAAGAGCAGCAATTAAAGTGAAATTTATTAACACTTTAAGTGGCTCTGACATTTTATAGTCCTAATTCAGAGTTATGCTTTGACAGCAAAATCGTAAAATTACATATCAAAATAATGAAATAGTCAAGATAGTAAAATCTATATTGTAGTAAAAAACGTATTTCTCGTTAAAAAAAAATCATTTAAAAACCGCTCTAATGTGACTCAAATTCAAATACTGATTGTTCTGTACCATATTTATGATTATAAGTGTTGACCGGAATAGGAAGTATAACGTATAAAAGTTGTTACCGAATTTCATTACTCAATTTCATTACTTATAGGTCAATGGGAACTACTCTATAGTTTTTGATTACACGCCGATTTCATAGAAAATGTGGCAAAAACGAAGTATAAACGCTCGTATCTTTTGATTACGTTGCTTTAGAAGTTTTATTATTGCTGTGCTCCAAACGATGGATATTTGATATTAATTTCAGCTTGATATGTTCACGGAATCTTGAGAAAAGTGATCTTGATAGACGAACGGACAGACAGATTACCCTTATATTATCACTTTGTAGTTCGTATTATGTAATTGGTAAAGAGCTGTCAGTTTGAGAATGCGATTCGCATTTGTTTATTCACGTATCAGTATCAATCAACTCCCCATTTTTAACCGACTTTCAAAAAAAGAAGGTTATCAATTCGTTGGAAGCTTTTTTTTTATGTATATGTTCAGCGACTATTCAAAGACGCCTAAACTGATTTGGATAATTCTTTATAAAGTAAATTTTTTTTACAGTTTGTTTGAAGTTTTTTGTTAAAAATTTATTTATAGTAAATTAAAGACAAAATTTTGTTTCAGATAAGAGACATTTTCAATGTCTCAATTAATTTATAAGATTTGCGCATATTAAAAAAATCAAAGCCATTGTGGCTCAGTAAGTCATGTTTTAAGTATTTAATAGTGTATCACTTGGTACTCTTACTTCAGGCCTTAACATACATCGTAAAATTGGTCTGTAAGCGATAATTATTTATAAGGCTCCCCGCGAGATAATTATATTGAAACTCTTTACATTTTGCGCATCTTATATTTTTAAACTAATTTACTAAAGAATTTGATGAAATATGGAGAAGAAAGTGTCTTAACACTAGGATCCCCAGGCTTGCTTTCCTATTTTCCCTTAAATATGCCCGAAATAGCATAAAACTGAAAACAAAAAACATAATTCGTAAACATTGCAACACATATAATAAAAGTGTGCTTTAGGTTAAGAAACATAAAATTATTTAACATTTTAAAATTTGTTGGCAAAGGGGAACCCATATTAAGCCAATATTAGCTTACATGGTCAGTGCACTTTGGTATATTAAATTAGCCTATAATCGAATCACGCTTCAATACATCACAATAGTGTTTCATCGTATTAACTTTTAAATACGATAATGCTTATTAAATAATTTATTATAATTTAAATGACCTTCTAAATTATATTTTAGAATCGACTGTCTTCGTATCCTTTACATCTTCTATTAACTTTTTCTTGCTTATACAAGTTAATAAGTTAATATAAAATAAGTCAATAAGTTAATAGTTAGTTAGTTAGTTATTTTTTAGTTAGTCAATAAGTTAATATTTTTGTTATGTTCTGGATATAGCGAAACATAGCCAAAACAAGTTTAAATTAAGTTAAATTTAGAATATAATTATGTTTCTAAATAGAAAAGCCTATAAGATGTTTTAATTTATGATAGAATTCGACTATTTGGTATTATCATGTAATATATAGATTTTTTTAATGGAATGTATAGTTTTCTGTATCCCATACATAGCAGGGTAGGCAGGGGAAAATTGGCACTCCAGTAAGACAGTTTTAGAGGCGTTGCGTATTGAATGTCACGTTACCAAAACGAGGAAATGAAAATATAAAATATTTAATTTCCTCGAGTTGAAATCGAATTTACAACCTGTCTCGTTTGCAGTCATCGGCTTGTGGCCTTGCATCTCGACTGGCTTCAATATATCGTGTAACATATATAAAAAGAATAAAGAAAACTTAAAACATAAATAATTCAAGTCTTGTAATACATGTATGGAGAAAGAATAACAGAATGAAAGTAGGTACTTTTATAAAGTTTTCCTTATATAGATACAAAGTGCAATTTATTTTTAAAACAACCTAATGCACTTAGCGTCCCAAGCTACTTAAGACACCAGAGGAAACTTTTATGTTGAAATGTAAAACTTGTACATATTGTTGTATAAGAATAATAATAAAAATTTTGCATAGAGGACAAGCCGAGGATCGATTAAAACATCTAATGATGTTTTTAAATTTGATACAAAATTATATCTATCTATCAGTCTTTCTTTTAGCTGTGTGATGAGGTCAGTAGTTGCACAGGGGCACAAGCATGTGACTGTAAATATAACAGGTTGTGGGTTCAATTCTCACTCGAGGAAAAGAAATATTTGTTCTTTCATTTTTCTCGCTCTGGTGACGAGGCACTGAGTTACGCAACTCACGCAAACCCTCCACAACTTGGTGAAAAATGGGGAATGGAGTATTTTAACTGTATATTCCCCCTGCCTACAAGATTTCCTCTATCATATTAGGTATCAGATTATTTAATTAAAGATATTTTGCTTGACGTTTCACTTATTTTACCTCATGACAGTTGATTACAAAGGCTCTCCAATATTAATGTCGTGTTGAAGTTTTTAGTCATTTTGTTTTGCCATTTGAGAATGTTATAACTGTAAAATATTTAAAATAACCTTTCCATGTTTTCTAAGAAATTGCCAGAGCTAAGTTGTTCACTGGTACTTGACTAGTGAAGGCAGCGTGACCTGTTAAGTGATATTTTAGAAACTTTGAAATATATTATGGGTATATTAATATGCTAAAAATAGATATAATAAATAGAAGTAGAAATAAGCTTCACACTATCTTTTGACCTCTACACCTCGGAGAGAACAGAGAGGCTTAACACTAGGTTCTCTTTGCCTACCCTGCTGTGTACAGGATATAGCGTGAACTTATTTAATTTATTTTATCTTGAGTCTAATTTTGACGAAATTAGATTTATACTTGATATTATAATATATATCATGTGTATTCTCAAAGCTAAAATCAATAATCAAATACTGAAAATCAAGATTTGGCAAATTAGCAATAACTGTACCTACTGTAATTAGATTCACATTTAATCACACAGCACACACAGTACGAGTTAGTTTACTAATTTGGCTTAACCCATTTGAAACTTTAGCTCAAATGTTAGTTTACGATAATACATTTGTACTAGAGTATTTAACAATAGGTAATACAGAATAGAAATGAAGTCTTAGTATTCATATTAGATGCTGTGGCCACGGAAAAAAAAATTAACTTGTTTTAAAATCTCTGTATTTTATGTGCGTAATAAATACCTATTATTATTTTTTTACGAGTACTACAAAAACAAATGATTTTTTTATTTTACTTTCCGCACGTTATTAAGACTAACAGCGGCGCTTAGTTCCGCTTCTCAACAATGACTCGTATTCGGGCGGAATGTGGAGAACGAAATGACTTGAATTCTTTTTACTTCTATTATATTAATAAAAATCTGACAAAAACCGATTGTTGGGTCTTGAAATTTCATATAATGTATGTCTATACTCTACTCTACTGTTGTTTATATAAATAAAAATTAAATATACATATTAAAAAATATTTTCAGAAAGTGAACATATTTTTAATTTGTATATTTTTGTTTTTATAAAATACGACGGGTTTATTTATGTAAACTACGACGTCATTTTCGTTTTCCGATGTGAAAAGTAATTATATAAATGGAAAATAGATATCAGTACGATATTTATTTCACACACCCAACAAAAAATATATTTTTGTTCACTTAACCTCGTTGTTTTTATTTTAACTAATGTACTTTAAGAATAAAATAAAAAGAAATAAAATAATGTACTTTAAGAATAAAATAAAATAAATTCTTCGCTCTGGTGTCGGGGCAAAGCGCGGCGTTGATTTCCGCCACAACACGCAATGCCTCCAGAGTTCGGGGCAAGGTGGGGAACGAAGTGTATTCATTCTTAACAGTAAGTTCCCTCTGCCTATCCTGCTGTGTACGGGATACAGCGAGATGCTAAAAAAATGTACAAATAATTTTATATTTTTAATGTTAGATAGAACAAGCAATTGATCTTCTCTGCAGCATTCCCTCTCTAATGAAGTGGTTACAATGCACTGCAGGCAGTTAGTCCTATAAAGCTCGAGTACGGACTTGTGGTTTCATTTATTAATGACACGTAGACTATGTTTCATTAGATATATTACTATTTAATTAAGAAATATAATGAATGGATTATATTATTTAACGTGGATATGTTTTTTACATTGTTGAAAATAATTTTATACCAATTTAAATATATGTATGTACAGGTTGGAAGCGTCAGCGCTCCTTTTACGGGAACAGTGTAAAATATTTTAAATCTAAAGAATTTAATCAATATACCTCAAGAGTTTAGACGTAGAATTGTTTTTTCATTTCACGTTATTTATCCATATCTGTATTTCGTGTGACGCAGTTACGCATAGATACCAATAACGTAAACACTTACTGCTACAAAAATACTGCTAAAGGTTAAACAACTTTGAACTTTGCCGCCTATATGACTCAATATCGGAATGAGGCGTATGCGGCGGTTTCCCTTTGATATTTTTATGTCGGCGTGCAACGTTCTTGACAAATGGCGTTTTATCTTGCAACGATAATTTTATTATTTATTTTTTTTTTAAATCACTTTTTTCATTTTTGGGATTTTTTAAATTGTATTCAGCTTTTATAGAATAGTTAAAACTGTGGTTTCATTTAAAGTGGTGCTGACAAAAACACTCCGTATAAAATCTATTGAGTGCATTACATAGGTACATCCGTTTTAAAAGTTAATAATAGAAATAATCTATTGTAGGCTGTCGTGGCGCAGTGGCACAAGCGTGTGGCTGTAGATGCGGCGGTTGTGGGTTCGATTCCTACTCGGGGAAATAAAATATTTAAAATTTTCGTTTTACAAGTTCGAGAAATGTCAGTATATCTGCACATTTGGCCTTACACAATGCAGCGTTGGTACCGACGCTATTAACCGGCTTCGTAAAGTGGGTATTACAGAAGAAGAATGAAAGAAAGATGAATGTTGTGGAGATGCGATTTCATTGTAATACATGCGGCTCAGTTGGTCGAATCCGCGGGGATGTCACGGTGAAAATGAAGAAGAACGTGCTCAGCTGGTTTGGTCACATCAAACGAATGCGTCATGAAAGAATGGCAAAAAATATTTATGATGGAAAAGTGAGCGATAAGTGAGGTAGGGAGAGGACCTCGGTTGACCTTCGAAAACACAGTATCAAAAATACTGGAGGAAGGTCACGTAAAAAGCATGAGGACCACCCGGACGACGACGACGTAAGGGGTATGAAGAGACGAAAAGACTGGTAGATTAGATTACAAGTTCTGATAACAAGGGAACTCGAAAAATTCGAAGTAAACAGAGGAACGGAGTATCTTAACTAGATTCCCTCTGCCTACCCTGCTGTATGAGAGATACATCGTGAAGTTGATGATCTAAGCTATAAATTCTATTTTATACTTTAACCTTTATATAATGTTTACTATCCATTATAATATTATCTAACCAAACTTGGGTAGCGACTCCACGCCGCGCCGCTTTATATGGAGGAAATTGCCAATCCTCATACTCTCATAAATATTAGCTTTAGAATGAAATTTAATACTACTGCCCTAAACGGTATGACGTTGAAATAGATTTAAAACGCTGGACTACATATTTGTAATAATAATATTATTAATATTAATAATATTATAGCAAAAATGTTTTTTTTTGTGTAGCCTAGTTTAATTTTTAATTTATTCAATGAGTTTTTTCTTAAGAGAAGAACTATGAACTTATAGGTATGGCAGTGGCGTAGCTAGGGTATTTGCTGCCTGGTGCAGCATAGGACTTGATGCCCTTTAAAATGGTCAAAATAATTTCAGATTTCAAAACACAGTAGAGTAGATATATAATTTTTTATTGCTTCAAAACTATAATAACTGTGCCGTGTGATTCCGGACTATAATAGAATCATCCTGGTACTGGCGGCGTCGTAAGAGGCGACTAAAGTACGTGTGGTAGAGTCACGTCGCCAGCAATGACAACACGCACGGACAGACTCGACCAGATCATTACCACCCCCGGCATTTAAAACCGGCGTTAAGTAGTGGTTTTATGCCACTGCGTTTCGCATCAGGTAATGCTGGGCTCCGGAGCCTAACCTCCACCCCTCCCTGGAATATAATAGTGGCACTCAAAGAGAAACTACCCCAGGTGGGTACCAGCACCTCCGGTGCTGAAGAATCCCTCCCTGAGTCTTCGAACTCAGGCCGCCCTTCGAAATCTGGGGAGGGCATAGTTCCGCGGTATAGACAGGGCAAACGAGTCGTACGCTCCACGGCAACCCCTACCACGCTCAACGTGGACTTTAGCAATATCAGGGGTTTACATTCCAACCTAAATGCCATTCACAGCCATCTCGAGACGGCATGGCCGGCCTTGTTATTAATGACGGAGACTCAAATTGCCCGACCGAGCGACACAGCCTATCTTCAAAACTCCGGCTACAAAATAGAACATAACTTTATGCCTCATGCCGGCGTCGCTGTGTTCGTAAGGGAGGACCTAAGTTTCCGTCATCTTGCCCATTTTGAATGTCGGCTCTATCTAGCTCCGTTTTGACTCGGACGATCGTGCCTGAGTCTACGCATGCCTTTACAGGTTCCACAGTGGTAATGCAGAAACGGATGGGCTCATGGAGCACATTTAATCGGCTATCGACGATATGCTCTCACAGATCCCCTCCGCTGAGGTCGTGATACTTGGCGATTTTAATGCGCACAATGCCAGTTGGCTTGGATCACGCACCACTGACCACGCGGGGAGGGCTGCATTTGACCTTGCTATGGCGAACGGATTGTCCCAATTGGTTGAGTCGCCTACGCGACTCCCGGACGTGGACAACCACAATGCCTCTTTATTGGACCTTCTGCTGACTTCACATCCGGAACAGTACCAGGTTGTCGTCGATGCTCCTTTGGGGTCTTCTGACCACTGCCTGGTACGGAGTGTCGTGCCCATTAAGCGCGGCAGCTGCAGATCACCCGCAACTCGTCGCGTCTGGCACTACAAGTCAGCAGATTGGGATGGGATGCGTACATTTTACTCATCTTATCCNGTTGCCTGCCTTTAAGGTGGGTTGGGCACCGGAGCCCGGCATTACCTGATGCGAAACGCAGTGGCATAAAGCCACTACTTCACGCCGGTATTAAATGCCGGGGGTGGTAATGATCCGGTCGAGTCTGCCCATGCGTGTTGCCATTGCTGGCGACGTGACTCTACCACACGTATATTAGTCGCCTCTTACCACACCAGTCGTAGGAGGCTACAGTACTAGGATGATCCTATTCTAGGCCGGGATCACACGGCACAAGGTATCGCCAGTCTTCCAAAACACTCCCTTTATAGCCGCGGCCAGTATCAGCACATTATATCAGGGCCTTAGCGTTTAGAGTGACTGCCAGTATCGTGATCATCTGGAAAGCAAGGTCAAGTTAGCTTCAAAGAAACTGAGGGTCATCAATAGAGCGAGACAATACTTCACGCCAAAACACCGATTGGCTCTGTATAGGGCCCAAGTTCGGCCTAATATGGAGTACTGTTCTCATCTCTGGGCTGGTGCACCCCAGTATCAGCTCGACCCATTTGATTGCATGCAACGTAGAGCCGTTCGAATCGTTGGGGACCCAATGATCTGTGCAGGGTTTGACATATTGTCTTTGCGTAGACATGTATCCTCGCTGTGCGTTCTCTTTCGCATTTATCATGGGGAGTGTTCTGAAGAACTGTTTGACCTGTTACTTGCCACCGAATTTTCTAACCGCACAGTACGTCATAAGCTAAAATATCATCCACACCACCTGGATACGTGGCAATCCACTACTGTGCGGTTTCGTAGTCCTTCCACGCGCCACGGAACTGTGGAATGGCCTACCCGCGGCAGTGTTTCCAGGTCAATATGACATAGGTACCTTCAAAAAGCGCGTCTATCTCCACCTTAAAGGCCGGCAACGCACCTATAGCTCGTGGGCGGCGGTAATCACTTACCATCAGGTGACCCGAACGCTCGTTTGCTTTGTCCTTTTCCATAAAAAAAGTAACTATCTATATAAGTTATAACACTAGATTTTGGTAAAAAATATTGCAAAAATTTAAATACGGACCATACGCGTTTTTGGACTAGCAAAGTCATTAGTATCGACTAGTTCATGTTCGATTGACATGATAGTGAGATTGTATTTTTCATTTTCATCCTCTCATTTTGCTTGTACATTTGAAAAAAATGATCGTAGACTTTGATGCCCCTTTCCTTTTGATGCCCGGTGCGACTGCACCGCTCGCACCCCCCCAGCTACGCCACTGAGGTATGGTCGAATATATGTACTATAATATTTAATCCACTAAAAATAATAGGGGCCAGGAGTGGGATGTGTGATTGCAAACGCGACAGGTTGTGGGTTCGGTCACCCTTGAGGAAATGAAATATTTAAAATTTTCACTTCTTCGCTCTGGTCTCAGGGCAAAACGCAGCATTGAGTTCCGTCATTCAATACGCAATGCCTCCAGAATTTGATGAAAAGTGGGGGTCATATCACTAGGGTCCCTAGGTACCCTGTTACATGTGAATTACAGTGTAAAGCTGAAAAAAAAGGAAAAAAATAATTGAGAAGTTATATAAATTTAAGCTTTTTAATGATGTACTAAATCGTTATAGAGTGGACGTCTACTGTGTGAATAATAGATTAAAACAAAAAGAAGCTTTAGGCTAAGTGGTGTGTTATGGAACAATTGTTAAGTACTAAAAATAGAAGCTTGAACAGATTGAAATAAAATTAATAATTATTCTTTAACGTACAAACTGTTTACATAATATTAAAAAAAAATCAGCTTCACGGTGTATCCCGCACACAGCAGGGTAGCCATACACACCACACAGCAGGGTTTACATAATATTATTAAAGAATATTTGTAATATATTTTTTGTTATTTTTAGCTTTTTGGGAATCGAACCCACGACCGTCTTATTTACAGGTGATACAGTATGTGTCGTTTATATGCTTCTATTATTGTGCTACAGTGAGTTTCGTATTTATTGATTATTTATTATTTACTGTTTAAATTTTGTCTATTTCAAAAATCAAATTAATTAAAGTATAATTTAAAATAACATTAATAAATAAAAAAATCAAATTGGGTTTAAATATGTTTTCGAGATTTAGTGCAAAATGTCGGTCGCTTTGTTCCTGATAGGCTCATTTAGTGGGGCTGCGACGCTATTTCGAATATTCATCCTGTGAGCTGTCACCTGCATAGTGTCACACTTGTGTGGATGCAAAGTAGAGTAGCAAGTTACATGGAAATATGTTGATATACACCGTAAATCCTATCCTAAACTGTTAATAAATTAGAAACATGATTTATTTTTAAACATTTTTTTAAAGTGTTATTCCACACTTAGGAAAGAAAAATACTTATTTAGAAAACGTATAAAAATTACAAACGTATAAAGCGCTCTGACCACTAAGCCATACGTTCTCAGAGAACGTATGGCTTAGTGGTCAGAGCGCCTGGTCGGTTTCCAGGAGGCGCGGGTTCGAGTCCCGCTTCGTTCAAATTTTTATACGTTTTCTAAATAAGTATGATTTATTTTGTCTTAATATTATTGATCCATCAATAGTATTAAGATTGATTGTTGCAGATTAATTTATAGATGTGTAAAATACATTATTAGTGCTTGATTTGGGTTGAATAATTACAATCAAAAAGGTTATATTTGTCTTGTTAGATGCCACCAAGTTCAGTGGTTCATTCTGCATTTAAATATCATGGAAAATTAAAAAAGTCGTTGCGATTTGAATAAAAAGATATTACAAAATTAGATAAAAAATACATTAAATAAAATATAAATTTAATGCTCATCTTAGTGTACTAAATTGAAATATACATAGATAGCTTCTAAGTTTTTATAATATTCAGGATTTTCTGGAAAATTCTATACATTTGGCAACTATTGCTGGCAGTAGAGCAATGACGCTGATTGAAAATTCCTGCACAACGTTATGTGTTTAAAACGTGCCTCCATCAACCCTCTTAAAATTCAATTCACAACTTTACTCTCAAACTGTTCAGTGGACTTTTAACCGTAAATTCTTGTATGCAGTAATAATTTTTATCTCAAACACAATTTTTATATTTCATAAAAAATGTTGATAGGTTTTTTTATTAAATAATAATAAAGTGTGAAATTTAACTTACATAATGACGGAACCATTATAGAATCCCTTTGTTGTCCGTCTATCACGGCCATATATCTTGAGATCGCGAAGTGATATTAGTATCCAAGATGAAAATCCGGGAAGAATCCTTCCAGATATGGCAGGATAGGTAATCAACCTCAAGCACCAGAGCAACTACCTGGGAATTTCTTTTCGATGTCATAACCGCGTTCAAGTTCACCTAAACCGTCAAGTGCAAATATTGACTGGGCATGGAGGTTTTCCCAGCTTCCATCTTCATCGATTTAAACTAAAGGATGCGAATGCGATCCTAGCATCGAAGAAACAGTGTGGCATATAATCTTGGACTGCTCATGGTATTCTTTAGCTCGTATGAACCTAGAAATATTTATTATTATAAACATTATCTACAGCAAAATCTAATTAAATTTGCTTCAGCTGTATCCCGCATACAGCAAGGAACGCAGAGGGAAGGGAGGTTAAGACAAATTTTTCGAGGCATTGAGTAGCGGAACTCAACGACGGGCCTTTGCCTTGGTGCCAGAGCAAAACAGTGAAAATATTAATAAATAACAATTCATTCCTCGAGTGGAGTTCTAACCCATAACCGTTGCGTTACAATCACATCCTTGTGCACTTGCGCCACGACGGCCTATGAATAGCTATATTTGCTCAAATTTACATTATTAAAATCATTATCTACATTAAGTCTTTTAATTTAACAATAAACCTGCGAGGTCGCACAAGTTGCTCTAGATTAAAAACGCCTCGAGAAATGCTGAAACAATTTCTGGATTATTACAAATGGACTTAATAATATTTTTTACCTTTTAGAATAAAAGAATAAAATTAATTCCTGCCTATGATTGAGACATTCATCTTTATATTTATACCTGCTGTAGTTGTGTTGATATTGTATAAATACTTATATAATATAAGACTTATAGTGCAGCGTCTGAATGTAAAAAAGAGACATTACGGTTACGGCTCGACGTCCACTTTATTTCTTGGGTCTGGTTGACAAAAGGTGGTGTTAAGTTCTGCCACTTAATACGTGAACGTACAGTGAGGAGCGGAATGCTTGAATAGGTACAGGTACAAACTTAATACTAGGTTCCCTCTGCTTACTTTGCTGAATGCAGAATATATATAGCGTTTAGCTGAAGAAAAAGAATATGCAGTGTTCTTAAAGCTATACCCAAATATATATGAATCTAATATGTAAAATTTAATTAAAAAACAAACATTTAGCCAAAATATATTAAAAACGCTGTGGTTAATTGGCAGTGAATCTCACGTAAAAGGCTTTCACGTAGAGCTATAAAGTTTCTGTCGGTCCACCACATAAAATTATTTAATATTGTTACTTTATCGATATAGAGGAACAGGTGGATATGAGTTAAAATTTTATACATTGTTGACTTAATTTTCACTGTTTACTTTCTGTCCCATTCTGTCTTTATTTGTTGTTTCGCATTCTGTTTTTATTTATTGTTTAACTAGGCTTGACCATTAATTTATGTTAAGGTAAAGTGTAAATTATTATTTTGAAATAAATTTTATTAATTTTGTAATAAACGACGCCGATTTTTATATATATTTAGTGAGAATGTGTATAGGTATAGTCGCGAAATATCGAGGTTTTAGGTTCGATTCTTACTCGAGGAAATTAAATATTTGATATTTTCATTTCTTCGCTCTTCGGTGGCGTTGAATTTTACCACGCAACACGTAGTACCTCCAGAATTCGGCCGAAAGTTACAAATGGAAATGTCTCCGTGAAGCGACAAAAAAGAGAAACAATAAAAACTAACGATGCAATCTCTTCGTAGAATATGCGGAGTCAGGTTAGCTGATCAATTACGCAATGAAGAGATACACAGAATGGCAGGTACTAGCTAGGATGTCTCAGTGAGAATGAAAGAGAAGGCCAGAGGGCATGTATGAAGAGGATGATGACAGGTAACGAGGTGAAAGAGGTATGTAGAGACTGCAGCGTTTGGCGCTTCGTTCTCTCTGACTACTCCGCTAGGAATACAGCGTGTAACTAAAGTAGAATAAAAAAGGTATACGAGTTCTAGTTTTAAAAAATATATTATATTCGCTTGTATCGTTTGAATACCGTATACGCTAGTCAACCGCAAGCCGAATGGAAGGAGGAATGAATAAATGGCTAAAACGTCTTTGCTAATTTGATAGTGCAAAAATAGAATTGTCTCATTAATGTTTTAGCACAAATAATGTTAAATGTTGTAGTATTCATTTAAAAAATACATACTTATATTTATCAGTATATTCTTTTTAACTTCACACTGTATCTCGCACAGCACGGTAGGTAGAGGGAACCTGGAAAACTAATGTGAATACACTCCGTTCCCCGATTTCTAGAGGCATTGCATGTTGAGTGAACTCAATCATGCGAAGAAATAAAAACAGTAAATATTTCAGTCTATCGAGAGGAAATCGAACCCAAAATCTGTCGCATTCACACTCACACTCTAGTGCTCCAGCGCCACGACCGGCCTCGGTGTAACTTTATAGCCTTTTTTTGTAAGCATAGTCTAGTTTTAATAAAGTATTACCTTTACTAAAATAAATAACAACATTCAGAATAAAAGTGTTTCTATTAAGGAAATATAATTATAATATTGTTATTACAAACAGTAATTTAAGCTAAAAAAAATGTATTTAACTTTAAGGAACGTAGCGAATTATCGTACCTTAATATCGAAAACCTTAATATTGAATTTCGAAATTTATTATTTATATTTTATATCCTAAGACTTATTTGAGGCCAATCGTGGCACATGGGCACAAGCGTGTGACTGGAAACGTGACGGTTGGAGCTTCGATTCCCACTAATATTTTTATTTGTTCTCTCTGGTGTCGAGGTAAGTTCCGCGACTCAACACGCAAAGCTTTCAGAATTCGGCGGAAAGTGTGGAGCGGAGTGTCTTAACACAGAACGCCCTCTGCTACATGCGAGATACGGCATGAAGCTGCGAAAAAAACACACCTACAATTTATATTTCAAAGAATATTTTTATTTATTATTTTTTAATACATAATAATAGAGTTTAAGTAAATTTTAACTATTTTACGAGAGGAGTATTTAGTACGTCGTTAAAACTTATAATTACCGTACCACATTCATACTCATAGTAACTATTCGATAAACTCTATGTACTGAAAAGCTTATTTTTGCACATTTACTTACTTTAAATTTATTAACAATTTATTTTATCACTTTAGAAGCTATAATTGTAAGTAAATCGTAACGCGCGAGTCGGGCTCACCCACCCAGGGTACCGTACGTAAAATTGAAGGTTTTTGCAAAATTCAGGCTTACCATAGCCGAAGCCCTTTCATCTGATACCTTGAACTAGCGGCTTCAATACCAAATTATGCACCTCTTTTAATTTAACTACAAATGTATAGTTTAAGATTTTTGCTGAACTAGTACTTACTACCTGTAGATGCTAGCTGTCAAATTTCATAATTCTGAGTTAACCGGAATTACCGTATTAATTTTGATTCCCTTTACAGTGTACTTTTTTAAGTAAGTGTAGAAATACGTTTTTTATCAGGAAATGATGGAGCCGTAGATATGTTGGCAGACAAAAACCGACAGACAGACGGACAACAAAGTGATCTTATAAGGGTTCCTTTTTTCCTCAAAAGGTACGCAACCCTAAAATATTAATTTTATTTTACATTTCAGGTTCAGCTTCACAGCTATCACCTATATTGCAGGGTAGACAGAACGAATCTAGTGTTAAGACACCCCGTTTACACTTTCCGCTAAATTTTCGATATATTGCGTGTTAAATGGTAACTGGTGTAAACTGGTAACACCTTGTTACCAGAACGAAAAAATTAAAATATTATTAAACTAGCGGCCTGCCCGCGGCTTTGCCCGCTTGAATTAGATGATTATTCATTTAAGAAATAGAGATATTACAAACAGCCTTAATTATTAATTTATTTATTTGGATAAGTATTCACTATATTCTTTGTAAAATAACTTATATTAGCTCCTGTACAGTTTTTAAATTAATCACATATTTTAAGTAAATATATAATTGGTATACAGAATATACATAGAAAGCACGTTATTAGGCATTTTTATATAATCTATGAAATAATCAATATTTTCGGTCAAGTTCAAGTCGTACTCATGACCCGGGAGTTTCGTACCAGTTTCAAGAATGGAGATACACCAAAAGAATAACTTATTAAAGTTGTCATTTTGTATCAAATTAAGTACAGATTAAAATTTGTACCTAATAGTTTTTTTCTGTGACACAAATACAAAAAGTTGTCAATCTTTGAAAAATAATTTTGGAATTTTCCTTTATACGTGCCGTACCGTAGTTTTAACTTCTTAACAAATTTCGTAATTGTGTATCAACGGGAATTGTATAGTTTTGATAGAAAATGCGACAAATAACGATGCATAAACCCTCATAGTTTATCGTCATTTGATTGCGATGATTTAGAAGATAGATTTTTTTGTGCTCTAAGGGAATATAGACTTGAACATTGAGGTATCTAACCTTTAAGCGATCTTGTACAAAATACTCTTGACAGACAGACAAACGACAAAGTTATCTTAAAAGGATTTTGAGGTGTTTTTGTACTCTAAAATACCCTTGGCACATACATACATGCAACATACAGGTAAGTTATGAAATAATACTGCGGGATATTTTTACAGTGTCAGAGCATTTTTTTCTTGAGATATTTATTTTTTATACGTTTTTTAAAATAATATTAATAACAAACGAACGAACGGACTGAAGAACCTATTCAAAACATTTCTTTGAATATTAAATCATTTTTNACAAACAGACAAACAGACAAACAGACAAACAGACAAACAGACAAACAGACAAACAGACAAACAGACAAACAGACAAACAGACAAACAGACAAACAGACAAACAGACAAACAGACAAACAGACAAACAGACAAACAGACAAACAGACAAACAGACAAACAGACAAACAGACAAACAGACAAACAGACAAACAGACAAACAGACAAACAGACAAACAGACAAACAGACAAACAGACAAACAGACAAACAGACAAACAGACAAACAGACAAACAGACAAACAGACAAACAGACAAACAGACAAACAGACAAACAGACAAACAGACAAACAGACAAACAGACAAACAGACAAACAGACAAACAGACAAACAGACAAACAGACAAACAGACAAACAGACAAACAGACAAACAGACAAACAGACAAACAGACAAACAGACAAACAGACAAACAGACAAACAGACAAACAGACAAACAGACAAACAGACAAACAGACAAACAGACAAACAGACAAACAGACAAACAGACAAACAGACAAACAGACAAACAGACAAACAGACAAACAGACAAACAGACAAACAGACAAACAGACAAACAGACAAACAGACAAACAGACAAACAGACAAACAGACAAACAGACAAACAGACAAACAGACAAACAGACAAACAGACAAACAGACAAACAGACAAACAGACAAACAGACAAACAGACAAACAGACAAACAGACAAACAGACAAACAGACAAACAGACAAACAGACAAACAGACAAACAGACAAACAGACAAACAGACAAACAGACAAACAGACAAACAGACAAACAGACAAACAGACAAACAGACAAACAGACAAACAGACAAACAGACAAACAGACAAACAGACAAACAGACAAACAGACAAACAGACAAACAGACAAACAGACAAACAGACAAACAGACAAACAGACAAACAGACAAACAGACAAACAGACAAACAGACAAACAGACAAACAGACAAACAGACAAACAGACAAACAGACAAACAGACAAACAGACAAACAGACAAACAGACAAACAGACAAACAGACAAACAGACAAACAGACAAACAGACAAACAGACAAACAGACAAACAGACAAACAGACAAACAGACAAACAGACAAACAGACAAACAGACAAACAGACAAACAGACAAACAGACAAACAGACAAACAGACAAACAGACAAACAGACAAACAGACAAACAGACAAACAGACAAACAGACAAACAGACAAACAGACAAACAGACAAACAGACAAACAGACAAACAGACAAACAGACAAACAGACAAACAGACAAACAGACAAACAGACAAACAGACAAACAGACAAACAGACAAACAGACAAACAGACAAACAGACAAACAGACAAACAGACAAACAGACAAACAGACAAACAGACAAACAGACAAACAGACAAACAGACAAACAGACAAACAGACAAACAGACAAACAGACAAACAGACAAACAGACAAACAGACAAACAGACAAACAGACAAACAGACAAACAGACAAACAGACAAACAGACAAACAGACAAACAGACAAAAATTCCAAAAATGTTGGAAATGGATTCTGTTAATTATCCTTTAACACCCTGGCAATTTTTATATTTTCAATGTACAGAAACGACTTTTCTACAGATTTATTATAAGTATAGAAATGAATAATATTTTCTGAAAACTTAAGCTGTGCCACTACGCCACGACGGCCTCTTACATATATTTTTTTACGTGTCATTTTTTTTTTTTGAGGCCAGTCGTGCCCCAGTGGCACAAAATGTGACTTCAAAATCGACTGGTTGTAAATTCGATCCCCACTCGAGGAAGTGAAATATTTATTTACATTTATATTTTCATTTCTTCGGTCTGATGTCGAGGCAAAGCATGGTGCTGAGTTCCGCCATTCAACACGCAATGCCTCCAGAACTGGGCGGAAAGTGGGAAACGGAGTGTCTTAACACTACCCTGCTGTGTGCGGGATACTCCAGATACTCTATACTACCTCCATATTTAATTAGTTTCTAAATATTTGATATATTTATAAAAAATATCTAGAAACTAATTAAATATATAAATAGCAAGTCGTTGTAGACTTAGATAAATTTTTGATACTTTCTATAAAGCAATAGCTCTATCTGCGGTAGGAGTGCGCGTGTTAAATTTCCGCTTGGCAATGTATCAATTGACCGCTCACGTCCAGATATTTGTGTCGGTCTGACGTTAATGCATCTGACACGTAAAGCCAAGCCTAGAATGGAACATGGTCTAGTAATACAATTTATAAATATATATTTATTTTGTATTTTGATTTATATATAAATATATATTTTTCAGCTTCACGCTGTATTCCGCACACAGCAGGGTAGGTAGAGGGAATCTAGTGTTAAGACACTCCGTTCCCCAGTTTCTGCCGAATTTTGGAGGCATTGCGTGATGAGTGGCGGAACTCAACGCCGCGCTTAACCTCGACACCAGAGCGAAGAAGTGGAAATATAAATTTAAGTAAATACTTCATCTCCCCGAGTGGGGATCGAACCCACAACCAGTCGATTTTACAGTCACACTTCGTGCCACTGCGCCGCGACTGGTTATTATTATATTTTGAAATAGATTGCAGGTAAATTAGATATCATGTATCATGTATGTACGTATAACCATATTTGGTATACTTTAGCCTTCCTATGATCGCTTTTTTTAACTCATGATGTAGCAGGCATAGCAGGGCAGTTCTCTGTTCTCCAACTTCCGCAGAGTTTTCAAGGCATTGTGTGTTGACTGGCGGAACTCAACGCTGAATACTTGTTCCTTAACTAATTAAATAAGAAACTGGATAGTAGAATTCCACTCAATACTCTACTGCATTTTATTAATTTCGATAAAGTTATATGTAAGTAAAAATATATTTAAAGTTTTTTATTAAGATATATATATATATATATATATCTTAATAAAAAAATATATTTATAAATATATATAAAAATATATTTAAAGTTTATATATATATATATATATATATATATATATATATATAATTTAATCATAATTATATTTTTAATTATATTTTTACTTACATATATAACTTTATCGAAATTAATAAAATGCAGTAGAGTATTGACTATTTCATTAAACCAACGATTTTTTATTTCTCTTTGTTTTGTAGCTCTGAATAAAAGTCATAATCTGCAAAATATAAATTAAAATGACGGTGACAGTTTCAATTAAACTGAATTGAAAATTATGAAACCAAATTATTGGCCGGAAAAAATAATTTTCTTCAATCTATAATTTAGTTATAGTTGCTTCTATACAATAATTTAACTTTTAATGTTATATTTTTACATTTACCTTCATTGTTTCTAAGTTTTTTATTTTACTAGCAGCTTATATTAGTTCCATCTCCCTTTTGTCAAGAAAATAAATGCAAGCGAAACGAAATGGAAAAACTTGATGTCGTTTCTAGCCCTCGTGACTTTTATTTTTTTAGTAAAAGCACATACAACACAAAGAACACAACACAAACACAACACTCACGTGTAGTAAAATACGTCAATTACAATGTATATAGACTATTGTTAAGTGGGAAGCTACGTATAATGCCTCACTTTTAAAATATAAGCAGTAAGCAATCGAATTAATATTGATGTTAATACGAAGAATAGTTAATGTATCTTTAAATTTTAGGTTTACTTAAAAAAAGATAAATATAAGAATGTCTAATGTTCTTTTATATATCTTAAGAGAAAACATAATAAGAAAATAAATAAATTAACTTATTAGGAAACGCGTAAAATCAAATCAAGCAATTTCTGTGTGAAGAGACACGCGAAATATATACGTAATGAAAATTAGCTACAATTCTATTATTATATTGAGTTAAAAAGAAATAAATATTTTATTGTAGTAGCGTAGATGTTTATATTTTTATAGACGAATGAGGTTTCTATAAAAAATAAACTGTCTGTAGAGTCGGTTTACGGACGATAATTTACGGCTAGTCGTGGCACAGGGCACAGGAACTCACGGCCTCGATTTGCCTTCTTACCAGGTCATTTGGTAAGAAGGCAAAACGAGGCATTGAGTTTTACCACTCAAGATACAATGCCTAAAGAATTCGGCGAAAATGAGTAATGGAACGTTTTAACATTAGGTTCCTTCTGCCTAACCTGCTGTGTGCGGGATACAGCGTGAAGCTAAAAAAAATACTGTTGACGTCATAAAAACATTGATTAAACACAGTTTTATGAATTGAATTGAATTCTATTTATATCAGCTCTTAATTTTATCGTTATTTTGTATCATACAAAGAAGGGCTAATTGAAAATTACAATTTTTTCTATAATTTTATATTTATCTGCACTAAATTATATTAAAATGTTTGTTTAATTAAATAATATAGATTAATCACAAGTAACAATGTGCTCTTAACAATTTATTTACAACTAAATATTTGTATGATATATGAGGCAAATAAGAGCACAGAAAAATCTTTCTATTATATAAACAATTTTTGTGTGGGGATAGTTTCATATTCCAGGTTAAGTGTTTTACAACGTAGTGAGATTTTACTAATATTAATGCCATTTTCAGCTTCACGCTGTATCCCGAACACAGCAAGTTAGGTAGACAGAATCTAGGGCTGAGACACTTCGTTCCCCACTTTCCGCTGAATTTTGGAAGTATTACGTGTTGAGTGGCGAAACTTAACGCCGCGCTTTGCCTCGACACCAGAACCAAAATATAAATGTAAATAAATATTTCATTTCCTGGAGTGGGGATCGAACCAAAAACCGGTCGATTTTACAGTCACACTTTGTGCCACTGCGCCACGACTGGCCTCTTAATTAATAATCATTACGCATTGATGTTTATTATAATAGCTATATTGATATCCGTTTTGACTTGTCATCATATTCAACGATTGAAAAAATATTTTACAATATAATTATTAACCTTAATATAATCGACTCGACAAATCTTTAATACTCTCTTATTCAATCCTTAAAATATCCCATAAACGTATTGGCATTTCGTGAAATTCGAATATACGTATGATGCGCCCAATGATATTGACACCGAAATTAAACATAATATCTTATGTTTAAAGTAACCTTTGATTTTTATTTATTTCTTAGCTACAATTTTATATAACAGCTTTTAGCTTTTGAATTATTATAGGCCAGTCGTCACGCAAGGACACAAGTGTAAGAAGGCAAACGCAGCTGGTTGTGGGTTCGATCCCCACTCGAGGAAATAAAATATTTAATACTTTCACCCTAGTGTCGAAGGAAAGCGCGGCGAGTTTCGCCATTTAAGATGCAATTTCTCCAGAATTCGGCGGAAAATGGGGAAGGAGTGTCTTAACACGAGGTTCTCTCTGCCTAATTTGCTGTGCCTATGCGAGATATAGCGTGAAACTGAAAAATTAAATTATTATATTTTATTGTGTCTCCATATTTGTTATATTTTTTTTGAGATTTATACTAAATTAATGTTTAATTCATAGCTATAAGGCATCAGGTCAGCTTATGTCACAAGCTCTTGGGGAGTGGTGCCCCACTCCCACCCCTCTCCAGGCCGAAATAACATTTATTCCACACCTTTGCCGCGGGTACATTACCGTCCAGAGAGAGTGGAATAGCTGTATAATATAAAAGCTGGAAGTGCTTAATTTACATAATAACAATCTCGCGGTCGCGATACCGGTGATAAACGCTACGTGGACATAGAGAGGTTGGCAAGTAAGAATTCGTTATTCGTCGAAAGGTTAGTCAAATTCGTGAGTATCTCGAGAGGCTTAAGATACTTACGAATTTTAAGGGTTTCTTTTTTACATCGTTAGTTGAAGTCCTTGTCCAAGTATTCAAATTAATATTAATAAAAAGATTCTTAGTTCAGTGTTTCATTTGTGACGTTAAAGGAAGAAAAGTGCGACAATCTAAGCTAAGTAGTCGTAAACAACAAATTAGCAGACAAATGGTAATCTTAAATCTATGCTTAATTTTTAATACACAATTGAAATTTTGCAAGTTTCACGTGTATATATTTGAAATATTAGTGAGTTATCCCGCGATATTAATATTTTTATTACATTTCGTGCCAATATAATATTAATAAGATTTTCTTGTGTCTCGCATATAGCAGAGTAGGAAGAGAGGAGGGGTAGTAAGATACTCCATTTACCACCTTCCAATCAATTGTCGAGACATTGTGTGTTGAGTAGCGCAATTCTACGCCACACTTTGTCATGTCATCAGAGTGATAGAATAAAAATTATTCATTCTCTTCAGTGAGAATCGGAACCCACAACCGTTGTATTTTAAGCCACGGAAGGGGAATGGAAAAGACACAAAAAACATAACTCTACAACATAGTTTTTATTACTTATCTATAAATCAACTAATTAGACTTATGGTTATATTAAACAACAAACTGTATATAATAATACTATAATTATATATTTTATAAGCTAACTAAAGAAACAGGGATTTTTTAGGCACATTTAGCATTTATTTAAAACTAGCGGCTCGCCCACGGCTTCGCCCGCTTAAAATACATGATTATTGATTTAATAAGCAGAATTGATCGACAACTATAATGACTTCTAATATGATTTTTTACGACATTATCGTCAAAGAATTTTTGATTGTTTTAAATAAAAAAATACGACCATTATTGATATTTGATATTTATAAAATATACATAAAGCTAATTATTTATTACACGTATATATTTTTGTAACTTTATGTTCTTTTTACCTATATAATATACTCTGTTAAATGTGCTGATGTCAGTGAATAATTTAATTTACTCATTCAGAAACAGCCTTAAATGTTAAATTATTGATTTGAAGGATTCATAATATTCTTTGTAAAATAACTGTAATAATTGCATATTAACTCCTGTACAGTTTTTAAATTAGTTACATATATTATATGAACGAACCAACCAAAAAATCTTTGTATTTACTTGATATTTCTTTCAAGATCGTTCTTTATCTCTGTGTTGAATTAATTACGAATTCTTTCAAATGACGATAACTTTTTTTTTAATGAACCGATTTTGATGAACGAAACTTTAGTAGTTCAGTTGAGTTAAAACAAAGCAATTGGTGAAATTTTTAAGTAAATCGGCTCAGTACTTTCAGAGAAAAATGCGGACAAAAATATCGACAGACAGACAGACAGACAGACAAGACAGACAGACAAGAAATTCAAAAAAAATCTTCTTGCTTTCTATTATTCTTTTTAAGTGTCCCTCCCTCTATCCATTTCAGTCAAAATTACTAAATGTACAGACAAAATATTTTTACTGTCTTATTATATATGGAGATGAAAAAATATAAAAAGAAATGACAACGTTAATGCGAAAATGTTTTCCTGTCATGAACCTGCCCGAATCTCTGTCCGATTTAAAACGAACAAATTTCAAAGAAAACTGTCGTCGTTGTCACTTTTGTGGACCAACAAATTAGGAATTACAAAGCTAATTTGAAATTATAAAAAAAAATATTGTAATGTACAAGTTATGTATCGTATAACATTTTAAGTAAATATTTACATTCTAAGCATATTTTAACTCTCTATTGGTGATTTATATGTTTGTGAGACCAAGTGGTTCGAAAAAATTATATAAGTTTTTGATTCGCCATCGATGCGTGGTGTGATTTCGAGTACCTGCCTCATTCTACGTCCTCCGCAGTTACCAATCTCCATAACAACACCACGGCCGCAGGTTGTAGAGTTTTGGCACCAACCCGGTCCGGAGTCCGGCACCATCGATTATGTAAATAAATTATTCAAATTTGAATTTGTATTTTTGTTTTAAACTTGTAAAATTAGCAAAAATAAATGGTTCTTTTATTGTTATTTTACTACACTATTATAGTAGAGTCCATTTTTTGTATTATATAATTTTATTGATTTCTTTTTGAGCTTTACGCTGTATCCCGCACACAGCAGGGTAGGCAGAGGGAACCTAATGTTAAGACACTCTGTCCCCCACTTTCTGCCGAATTCTGGAGGCATTGCGTGTGAAGTGGCTTAACTCAACGCCGCGCTTTGCCTCGACACCAGAGCGAAGAAATGGAAATATAAATTTAAGTAAATATTTCATCTCCTCGAGTGGGGATCGAACCCATAACTAGTCGGTTTACAGTCACACTTTGTGCCACTGTGCCACGACTGGCCTATTTTATTGATATTTTGTAAAATATGTGATATGTAGAAAATCTGTAACATGCTATTTAGTACAATATTAAATACAAGTAAATTATAAAATTGAAACACTGGTGGTAAAATTAGGAATAATTTCTACAATAATAATATTTAAATATTCCGGAAAATGTTAAACTAATATTGTGCGAATTAATTAGTTTCATATAAATCAATATATATCTCTGTATAAATAGCGAGGGTGAGTAATTTACTGATCCGTAAGTAGGACAAGGTCGGAGGACTGTTGATATTGAACAAACAGTTTTTTATGCCGAAAAATCGGAAAAGGAAAAAGCTTAAAATATTTCTACTCTTACTGGGACACAATTGCAGGAGCTAAAGAGTAAGGCTTTATATATGGTGATATTTTTCTTTGTAAGAAAAACCAGTAAATGTCTTGTATTTGGTAGAAATTATACTTTATAATGCATTTGCTTGTATCATTTAAAGTCAAAGTCAAATTTTATTTAAAATAAGATTTTTTCGTATCTATTAGGTGTTCTAAAAATCATATATTAAGTTTTTTTTATTAATTATAGGTCCTTGTAATAAAACAATTAATATATCATACACCATGTAATTCGTGAGGGCCAGAGTCGTGCCGCAGGAGCACAAACGTTTTATTTCTCCACTCTGGGGTCGAGGAAAAGTGCGGTGTTGAGTTCCACTACTCAACACGAAATACTTCCAGAATCGGAGAGCGGAGTGTTTTAACACTAAGCTTCCTCACCAACCCTGATACATAATGGATACAGAATGAAGCTGAAAGAATGTGATATATTGAAATATACTTGTATCGAGAGCATTTCTTCTTATCCTATGTATATTATAGTCATTAGTCTAATTTGAATTCCTGTTTCGGGTCTCGTTACGTACGATCTTTAATAGATTACCAAAGCAATTTGTATGCAGCAGGTCACTGACCACGTCTATATGTATAGTGTATATGCATTAGGTAAGTTAGTCGAACTTAACCTTTAAGTACACAAGTTCTTTTTGGTAACGTTCCGTCACGCGTGGGATCTACAAGCACTCAAATATTTTCTTTAAAGTTTCTTTTAAATATTTAGAAAAAAAATAGATTATTAGAATTCAACCTAGTGGTAAGACATTACGTTCCCATTAAGATACTTCTGTTCTCCACTTTCCCCCGAATTCTGGAGGCATTGCTTACTAAGTAGCTCTTTGCTTTATTAGCAGTGCAAAGAAATTAAAATATAAATTATTAAAACTCCCCCGAGTGGGAATCTAACCCATCACGTAGACAGTCGCACGCTTGTGCCACTGCACCCTGACGGCCTCAGATTTTGTGTTCTAAAAGGAAAATATTTACAGATATTACAATACTTTGCAAAAAATATCTAAATAATTTTAGTATAAACATTCAAAAGCTTTTCTCATAAATCTTCAAACTATAAAAGATATGTTGTATATGTGTAAATAGTGACTACTCTATTGAGCAGTACTTGTTCCAGTTTCAATCCATATTCATGCTTTTGCGTAATAGATGAATTCTTTTTTATTTAACAAAAAAAAAATGTTTTAATATTATCGCTGTGTAAAATTTTCGTATAGAATATAGAAACACGTTCAAATATGCATACAGTATAGGATTAAATATAAAAAAACGTGTCGTCCACCGAGGGTTCCGTACTCACTCACTTCATGACAGTACAATGGGTACGGGGTTACCTCATTCTGTATGAGATGCAATGCAATTTTTTTATGCTCAATTTGTTATTAACTTAGGTTTTATAGCACGTGTAGGCAAACGTGATCTTGAGATAATTGGTTTTGACAATCAGACAAAGTGATTCTATAAGGGTTCAGTTTTTTCTTTTGAAATACAGAACCCAAAAATGGAACACGAGGAGATTAAAAGTACAAAACCAAAATGCCCAAATTTTGTAATAATAAATATCTAATCATCAATTCTATCTGGATATTATAACAATATTAAAACAAAAATTTCCCATATGGGAATGGAACTCACAACCGTCGGGCTTCAAGTCACACACTTGTGCTCCTGCGCCACCATAGCCTTTTAACATATTACCAGTGGCTATAACCTTAACACCTAATACGTGAAGTATACTTTACACATAAATACATTCTTAGTACATTGTAGAATAATATGTTTTAGTTTAGTAATATTTCAGTACAAAATGTTGAAACTAGTTGAAAAGTTTGTCCATTTTCAGTACCAGTAGAACTGTGTTAAGTCGTGAAATATGCAAAATGTTTATAACAGCGAATATTGATGCTCCAATTACACGGAGTGCGAAATATTTGCAGGTTTTGCAGGCTGTGGAGCTTAAAGCTGAACTTCCATCGAGCGTGCCTCGCTACATTGTAGCAACACTTAGGCATTCCTTTAAGTTTACTATACACTAAATTATTGTAAAACTGACTAAACTAAAAAAAATGTGCTGTGTTAAAGGAATTGGTGAAGAAAATATGAAATATTTTATTTTGTGTTTACTTTACCAGATAATACGTATTTTGTGTAAGTCACCATATAAGGAAATGTGTGCAGTATGATTAAAAAATAATTTTATTTTGGGATTCTTTTCTCGAAAGATTCTTATAAAATATGTAGAAAATCGGATCAAAATCAATATCATCGTAAAATATAGTGTGATGTAAACTTAACGGTTTTAATCGTAACCGAAAACGAAAAATAATTGACGTATTCACAAAAGTGCGCTGTGGCCTATGTCGGCAAAATAATACGAGATTGCAGCCCTATAAAAACAGGTGATTCAAAAATTTTGTCCACAATTTTTTTGTTTTTCCTAAGAAAATGTAAAGTGTCAAAGATTTTATAACATAATAACATAATGAGTTTTAGAGGGAAAATTTTTTAAATTATTTTCACGCTGTATTGCATATATATTTGTAGCAAAGTACTTAAACGTCCCGTAGAGGAGACAAAGGGAACCTAATATTTAGACACTCCGTTACCCACGTATCGCCCAAAATTCGAGATGTTGATAATTGAGTGATTAAAACTCAACATCGCGCAGACTTTTTGTGGGGTGGTTAATTAATGTACTTACTTTCTATTGCTAAACAAGTAACATACAGGTCAGATAGCCTTTTTTTATTATTTTTTTTTTCAGCTTCACCTGTATTTACAAGGGACCTGTATACACAGAGGGAAAAAATTATTGGGACAATCCGTTTCTCTAGTCTCTGCCGAATTGTCGCGGCATTGCGTGTGGTGCGTCTCGCTGTGCCTTGTAACCAGAGCAAAGAAATGAAAATATTAATAAATAATAAATAATTCCTCCATTCCTACAACCACAACCGTTGCATTTATTGTCACACGTTTGCGCCACGACGGCCTCAGTTACTATACATGAGCTCAGGTAAAATAGATCGACATAGGAGCTTATTATAACAAAATAGAATTCACGACTTTTGGCTTAAGTAATTTTTAAATATTTGTGAACATATTTATAATTTTTTTTATCAGCTTCACGCTGTATCCCGCACACAGCAGGGTAGGTAGAGGGAACCTAGTGCCATAAGACACTCCGTTCCCCACTTTCTGCCGAGTTCTGGAGGCATTGCGCGTTAAGTGGCAGAACTCAACACCGTGAACATATTTAATAATCTATAATATATAGAGGAACTGCAGCATATTTGGGATACAGCAGGTAACTTGGAATACTTCGTTATCTAAATGAATATAAATGCCATCTGTATTTTTTAACCGTAAAAACAACGTCATAAGACCCAGAGAGTCATTGAGTATTATAAACAGGACGTCATCTTGACATTCCGGCTACCGGCGCGAAGGGAACAAGACGCATGATTTGAAAACTTTTTCGGCAGAATGCAATTAGTGTTAATCATTTACTGTTATGAGTAAAATCTTCATTGCAATAATTTAAACAATAAAGTGTCCTTGTTAGTTTTTTATATAACTTTGATTTCTTGAATATTTTTAAAATAAAAAATGTCACATGGAGTTTTAGGTTGGAATGGTACGTTGTTAATGTGGAATACTGATAGTGAGCATAATTTGGAATATTCCAAATTATGCTCACATTTTTATGAGTAGAGTTAATTATTATGTTATTTTTTAGAAATGGCTACATCTTATAAATATAAAACGAGAAAAAGGTAGAAAAGGAGAATATGGCCAGTTGGTTCTATAGGGAAAGCACATCTATCGGGATGGATCCAAACTCACTTGAGTTTGGATCCATCCCGAAGTATTTACGCAATGGTTTCAACACTTCGTAGAATACGTGAAACCAACAGAGTCATCCCCTGTGCTCTTAATTCTCGATGGTCATTACAGTCATACTAAGAATATAGAGTTGATAGATCTAGCAAAACAGCATTACGTGACTACCCTATCACTACCACTTCATTGTACGCATAAAGTTTACTTTCATGGGACCCCTAAAATACTACTACAGTGAAGAAGTTCGAGTGTTTCTCAGAGAAGCTAATATACACTTAAGCTTATATGATGTAGCTGAACTATTCGGAAAAGCGTACATCAAGTGCCAAACTGGTGAAATTGCTGCTAATGGTTTCAGAGTTGGTGGCTTGGTTCAGAGCTGGTTGAATAGACTGATTGCTTAATAATTAGATACTGTTTTTAGATATTTTGATTTAAAAAATATATTACCTAGACACGTAAACGCTATAAAACTGTTATAAAAAGAGGAAATCTATTAGTTTCTAAGAAAAAGTATTTGCAATGGTCAAAGAAAAAATGTGATTTTAATTTGGAATACTATATTCCAAATTACCTGCACCCCAAGTCAAATTTAGCTTTTGTATTTTTTTTAATTTGACAAGCATTTAGTAATGTTTCTGGATTTTTTATTATTAAAGTTAAGTACTTTTCCAATAATTTAAAGTATTTTTTATTGAGCCATCCCATTTCTCTTTAAATTTATTCTCAAAAAACAAACGAGTATTCCAAATATGCTGCAGTTCCTCTAGTAATTAAACTCAGACAGATTTGCGCACGCTCTGTCGTTATAAATAAGGCTAACAATGTATAACTGTAGAAGTAGTTTACGGCTGATGCCACAACAACGACACATTACGTTCAACATGTCGGACGGGTTTAGCTGTGAGCTTCACAGCTAAACATTCACGCTTATTCACGCTACTTATTTTTTATATAATATGTTCGCGACGTCGCGATATTCGCGCGTTCGCGGACTTGACACGACATGTCGTTGCAAGTTCTTAGTTGCGTGTCTACTACTACTGACTAGCCACTAAAGGCGGAAGCACTCTAATATATTACAAAAAGACACTCCACTGTGTCCCATTAGACCCACCAGCGGCACTCGAAAACATCGAATCTGTCAGATCTTTCTCACAGGCTATCAGCCAACTTTCATAGCTTCTGTTTATCATTCTCCTACCAAACCACTTCTAGAGAATGACATTCGTTTACTCCTTAAAATGGGAGACTCCGTCCTTCTGACCGGAGACCTAAACTGTAAAAACATCATCTGGAATTCCACCAAGATATTTCCACGAGGACAACTTTTAGAACGCCTCGCGGACAGGTACAACCTCTCCATAGTAGGTCCACCGACACCTTCCCGGTTTCCCACCGGTAATCACGGCCACCCAGAAGTATTGGACATAGTGATTCTAAAGAACGTCACCCTCTGGCTGCGGTCTATAGAATCACTATCAGAACTAGACTCAGACCATCGTCCAGTAGTTTTCAAACTAGGCATAGACTCTCCTTCAGGGCCACCCACCAAAACTATCATCAATTGGAAAAAGTTCGCTAAACTCATCAAAGCGGACGATTGTCCACTCATCGATCTCATTCCTGGCATTATAGACTCAGTAGATGTCGCTAAGGAAGCCGCGTCCAAATTCACGACGTTTATTCAACAAGCTCTCCTCAGCTGCTCGAAAGAGTCCCAGATCTGCCTGAAGGTAGATTTGAGGTCTCAGGGAAGCTCAGGGAGCTAATCCGACGAAAAAATTTAGCTACTAGAACTCACGATGCGTGCCCGAATGCCGCAAACAGTAGAAACCGTCCTGTTTCCTCGTAAGCATTACGAGACCGTCTCGACTATTTACCTGCAAGGCAAACCGATCCCCTGGGAATCCAAGGTCAAATACCTAGGCGTCGTACTAGATTCGAAACTCTCTTTCCGGCCGCACATCACGTATGTCAGGAACAAAGCCACATACGTCATGAGCAGGCTGTATCCGCTCATCTGCAAGCGGAATAAAATGTCACTTCGTAACAAGCTGACATTGTACAAAACTTGCATCCGTCCCGTCATGACCTATGCTTGTGTCGTGTTCGCACACACCAAGATAGACCTCCTTCAGAGGGTTCAAAATAAATTCCTACGAATGGCATCCGGATGCCCATGGTACGTACGCAACGTTGACCTACATAAAGACTTCGAGCTAGAATCGCTCAAGGAATTCTGCAAGCGCCTGGCCAAGCGCTACTACGAGCGTGCAGATTCCCATTCCAACCCACTCATTGTCGAAGCGTGTAAGTACGCTCCTCACCCACATCCACGTCTTCGACGCCCTCGAAGCGTGCTTCTGGACCCCGACGATCCCATCACTGCTGCCAACGCCCAATACATTGGGAGGATTCACTCCTCAGTCCCACGTCCCACTCTCCGCCGCCGTAAGAGGCGGCGAGGCCAGTCATATCTAACGGCACGCCCGCGCCTCGGCGCGGCGGGGCCCAATGGACGAAACCCACCATGATTAGCGTACGCGGGGCATTCCCCCGCGATCGCCATCACTTCACGAGCGTCCATCAAAGCTCGTAATTCTAATCTTCAGGGGCGAGCTACACTCGCCCCTCCCAGCCCGGTGACGCTGTCAAGACCATTCCAGGTCAACAGCATTAAAG